>JBBPBX010060542.1:3433-21408 GCA_038048925.1 Garcialebias charrua
GTGTGTATGTATGTATGTACAGTATATATATGTATATATCTAAATCATAAAGAAACAAAATCTGCACAACATTTTTCTCATATCTTTGCTAAATATGTCCTTAAATTTATCAATGGACGCCACCTACCTCATGAATTTGTTTGTCCGTATTTATATACATGCATATCCGTCCGTCTGATTTTTATGAACGGACTAATTTGAAAAATAGATGAGGTATCTAAAAAAGCTAAGTCTGGTCCTCTGGACATTCAAAAAACAAAACAAAAAAAGCAACAACAAAAAACTGTAGAAACGTTTCGTCTTTCATCCGAAAGACTTCCTCAGTCTGAGAAGCTGTATTCAGCTCAGTCTTATAAATAGCACCCTCTCACAGTGTTACACAACCAGTTTGTTGATGACAGCCGAAACCAAAAGTGTTTCAGTCTGTGTAATGAAACAAAGATCATGATGTGAAGAGTCCTTAAAACTGTCGAAGGCACTTTAGTGAAAGTGTCTATAGAGAACAGGAGATGTTTGTTGCAGCTGTTGCTTTGACTGTATCAGGATGTGTTGTTGTCACCTTATTGGAAGGATGCTCAGAACATGGATAAAGCAAGTTTTATGTGGAATATTGTTTGTTTTCTTAGTTTGAAGACCTGAAACTGGCAAAAACAATGTGACACAAAAATTAAAATAGAGACGCTTGAGCAATCTGACAAGCAAAGGTATTGGCAGGAATTTAGGTTATAGGATAATATTGACCTTTATGATGATGTGCCTATGAGAAATGGACAAGATTCAAATCAATGAATACCCCATGCACATAAACGTCTCCAAACCTACATTTATTATGTCTCTGGTTGGGTACAGGAAACCCATGTCATAGTGAGGACTGGTTACCAAACAGTAACAGCCAGGGTAAGTGCTTAACAAGTGAACTACAGATAACGTGAACTTTGTCAGCTTTTTAACAAGACAAAGTACTCTCGTTCTTGTTGAAAGTCAGTTTAAACCCCGACTATCAGAATCATTACCTTTAGAGGAATCCACTGGAGCCGGGCATCCAACGTGGCAATAAGACCATGTTCAAACAGGATGTGATGTCATCATGAAGACGTCTTTACACTTCTTTCCTGTCAGCTGGAGTGGAAGTGATCTGTCCGTGCACTCAAGAGTTAACGTGTTCTCAACGCTGCAGGGCTGGAAATTAATGAGCAGCTTTTGAAGAAGACAAGTGTCTCAGGTGAAGAAGCTTCAGGGCTTTTTCACTGGCAAAGTCACACAAGTGGCCCAACATATACAACCTCATCAGAACTAAACACTAGACACAGACTCAAATGAAAACAACAAACAGTGTTGGGGGGGGGGGGAATCTGTGCTTATGAATGCACTTTATCGTGATACATGGTTCTTCGAGAGCAGCAGCTAATGTGAAAATAAGGCCAGATGCCACCATAAGCCGCTCCACCATTATTTATTTATGAATGAATATTCTCCAGCTGCACTAATATGTCCCTGGGCCTTGGGAAATGGTTTAATATATTTGTTAAGCTTGGTCTGGGATGGTTTATTGCCTGTCAGGTCTCGAAAAGTAACACTTTGTCATGTGGTTTTATTTCAGTTTCTTTTCATCTCCCACAACATGAAACCACACAACCTAACTGTGGCTGATAGAAAATATTTTCAAAAAATTATATATATAAAAAACAAAAACATGTTCTTTATTAGTCCCCCAAGCTGCTAATTTGTCCAAATTTAAAACAAATCTTGGGAATATTTGTTGCAATCAGAGATGCAAATTGTAGCAAATTATGCTTGGAATGCATAAAAAATGGCTCTTCTTTATGTTGACGCTCTAAAACCAGGAAAAAAAAGATTTTCCAATGAATCTAGTCTACATGCTCTGTTTACACTTAGAGATTTACCTCAAAAACAAAACCTCCTGCCCCAAAATGAAAAATATTGTCATATTCATAGACACTGAAGCTGATTTATTATGAAATTGTGTCACTCTGTTGTTATTAAGAAGAGAAGAAAGTGGTCAAAAGAGAAATACATTAAATACTGCTTTATCTTAAACTGAAAGAAATCTAAATTTTATTGTTGGCTTTGAGTAAATAATTCATACACAAAGTACCTCTCGTGTTGACATCTGCTTATTTATGCTGCAAATATTTCCATTTGTCCTTGAAAGCAGAAAATTAAAGACATCCATGAACACAGAGTGTGGCACTGGACACATTCATAACAACTACTCACTGCCTCTTTATCTTTATGGCCCACCATCAAATAGCTAAAGTGGACAAAATGATTTTGTGCTCTTGTCTGTGTGTATATGCTTGTCTAAAATACATCATAGACCACAGAACAACATTTAATGAAACACAGAAAGTAATCAAAGAATGAACATCTACAACTCATGGAGTTTTGGAGTCAAGTCAATTCAAGATGGCCACCATAATCAGCTGATCTTGGAAAACAGAAATGGCTGTAGTCATTCAGTTTGACATATATTGAATTAAGGTTTGATGTGGTAGCAGCCCAGAGTCATTCACAACACATACTCGGAGCGTGACATCCTGCAACATTACACATGAATTATACATAATATTACTTTCAGGATTTGACCAAAACAGCGACAACTTTGTCATTTCTCCCCATCAGATGATCTTAGTCTAAAGATCTAGCACAAAAAGCAGCATTCCTTCAATTATCCCTAGGCCATTAATTTTTAACTTTATTTCCACAATTATTTTAAAGAATGATTTGGTTTACAAAGGAGACTATTTAAGCAATACTGGAATAAGCCAGATTTTACTGTCACCTAAATACCACAGTCATGCCATCCGACACATTCATGGCATATATTTAAAAAGCCACCTTTGCTGCTCTTCTAATTAACAGCGAGAAAAGACCTTATCACGTTCTCCCGAGTGTCTTTTTCAGGAGGATGAATTATATATCACTGTATACTTTAAATAATAATTTGAATGCTAATACAATCAATTTTGGTGCCTAATACCCCTTGGGCTGTTTTTGAGGAGACAAAGAAAAGTGAAGAAAGTGTTCTATGTTGTTTCAATGGGAGCAGTGCACTAAACCAATGTTTCACATCCACAAGCACCTATAACTTTGATATCTACAGATATTGATAATTTGGTGTGGCTTCTCCCTCTTTTGTTTGTTTTGACTGGGGCTCCCTATTCTCTCTCTGCCTCAGATGACTGTATTAATTAAAATATATTTTCAAACTTTTACAATCATCTTGACTCCATATATTATATGCCTTGTTAGACACTCCTAAGCATACAGACTATATCATAATTGGGGGCTCGTCCGGGATGACATGACCTCTTACACCCAAAGGGAGAATCAAACTCCTAGACCATTGGATGTAACTTTACAATTGACTGATTTTTGGACTTAATTTTATTCTAGATAGCCACCATATCTAATCAATATTAGCTAAAAATAAAATTACTTTAAATAAGCCAGTTTATATAGAGTTTAAATTTGATGTGATAGTAGCTGAAAGTCATTCACAATGCATACCGGTACTTGTAATATTCCATGAGATCTAACATAATGCTATTTTCAAGGTTTGACCCAAATGACTAAACCTTTGTCAATCCATCCATCATCTTTTACTTGCTTCTTCCTTTTGTGGTCATGGGGGTCACTGGTGCCCATATCCAGCAGTCACTGTGTGCGAGGTGGGGCACATAGGTCACAGGTCCGTCACAAGCTACAACTTTGTCATTTCTCAAAATAGAATGATCTTAGTCTTAAATTCTGGCAAGAAAGCCAGTGCACCTTATGCTTTCTTTATTTATGTTGCGTTTGAAGTCAGTTGTAAATGATAACAACACATTATTTTTTTAGTCATGATGCATGTACAAATGCAATAAAACAGATGTTAGAACCAATGCTTGCAAAGAACCTGTAATAATAATGCAATATTAGGCAATCTTTATGCTCTCTAAAACAAACATTTTTAGATTGTTCTAAAATGTTTTGCGAAAGCACAACAGAAATTATTGCAGGATATTTCCAAAGCTCTGTTTTGTGGAAGTAATAAAATGTAAAACCTCTCATTTTGCAGAGACTTGACCTGAATATGACTGCTTTTATCGCCTTTAGAGAGCAAAAATGTCCTCGAGATTTCACTTTAACTATAGCTGTAAGGGATGACACAAAGCCAAAAAACATTGAGAGAACTTTCAGCGCAGTTCAGCTCCTCATGAAGCAGGAAATGTCAGCTTTGACTTTGAGGCAAGCTCCTTAAGTCTACTTTTATAATTATGATGTGAGGAGGCCCGTTAATGAATAAAATATCAAACTGAGCCTCCAGTATGTAAACTTGAAAACCCCATGGCAACTCATGAGGATTTAAAACTCTTACTTTCATGAATTTTTAATTGGCTATAAAATACAAGATGAGTAGAAAGAAAACAGATCAAAATGAACTCTACTTAAAAAAAAGTTTTTGCATAAGATGCAAATGCAATTTATTGCAATTTAGTGTGGCTGAAATCCAGCAGCCTCCTCAAGTGCCTCTTTTATTTTCATAGAGGAATCAGTGACCTTAATGAATCATAGTTAGGACCCTTCTGCAGTGAAAGCGTGCAGTTTATTAAACAGTCAGCAACTCATTGCTTTTGTTCCTTGGATACGTCATTGTAACAGATTACGTTGCAATGTGTTGATTGTTCTCCCAGCAATCATTCCCTGGCATTCCCTCCCATCCACGCTTCACACATGCTTTCACATTTGGCCTCAAAGGAAAAAAAAAAACAACAACAGCGAGCAAACAGACCCAAGGAGTCATGCTTTGGAATGTGAATGCACTGACCTTGGCTTGTGTTATTCTCTTGAGTGTTGAGGTTCCCAGTGGCTGAAGGCAGGAATTTAATCACTGCATTCTTTTTGTCTCTGAAACAGGTCCATTCTGACATTCTGGTGAAGGACGAGATATGTTTGGAGGGAGTTATCAGGACTTACACAGAAGCAGAACAATTTTAGTCTCCCTTGACTGCTTCATTTATCATTAGATGATGGATATTTAGCTTTGCCGCTGATGTGAAACCATTTTTCTCAACTATTCTGCCAACATCTGTCCGTATAACACCAGAGAAGTGAGTCAGAATGGGGTTAGCTTGTTGATGAATGTGCAACAGAATTATCAATGATATTTGTGACCCTGATGTTGCCTGTCACTTTATTTTACCTTTGATTTAGTTTGTTTGTAAAGAGCCAGAAAACTCACAAACCACTTCCCTATTTTTGGTAAATCCTTTCTGCAGATCTAAATTACACGTGCACCTAAAAATATTAGAGTATCGTGAAAATTAACCTTTGTCTGAAATTTTTGGATAATAATTTCAAAAAGTGAAACTCATCATATACACAGAGTGGAATATTTCAAGCCTTTATTATTATTATTATTTGTAATGTTGATGATTATAGCTTAAAGATAATGAAAAAACAAAATTCAGTGTGTCAGAAAACTAGAATATTAAAAAAAAAAACAGCCAGTTTTTGGTACATTTGTCACTGTGGGCAGGAGCCGAGTCCTGCAGTAAAATAAAAAAACAGCATCTCCATAAAGCTCATCAGCTAAAAGAAGCATGAAGTGATCTGAAAAGTCCTGATAGGTGCTGTGTTGACTGTGGACTTAGAAAACACAGTGGACCAGCACCAGCAGAGGACAATGGCCTCAAACCATCACAGACTGTGGAAACTTCACTCTGGACTTCAAGAAACATGGATTCTGGACCTCTCCACTCTTACTCCAGACTCTGGGACCTTAATTTCCAAATGACATGAAGAATTTAGTTTAATCTTAAAAGAGGACATTTAACCACTGAGCAACAGTGTCTTTGTCTCCTCAGTTAAGACACTTCTGATGTCTGGTTCAGGATAGGGGTGGGCGATATTACCAAAAAATGATATCACGATATATTTTTTGAAATACCCCGATAACGATATCAGACGATATTTCACATTTTCTCCTTTTATTGAATCAACCAAACAAATGTGTAATTTCAAAATGACTTTTCATAAACAGTCACCAGAATACCACCAAAGTTTATGCTCATTAATCCAGGTATAAATCCAACAGTCACCAGAATACAAAAAAATATATTCATATTTAACAAGCAAAAATATATATACCGCACCAGCCGCCACTGAGGTGTGCGGTAATGACTATTCTAACACTTTAACACATTTTAAAAGAGCATACAGTAAATAAAAAAAATAATTTCTTACTTTAAGCGGCAGCTTCTGTCATCAGTTTGCCTGTTAGCTCCAGCTGTTAGCTCCAGTTGTTAGCACCGCTGCGTTACGTCTGAGCTTCGCAGCTTTCTGTAGCACCACGCAGTTTAAACCCTTTACAGGAAGGACTGTTAGTATCCTAACTTCATACAGTTGGAGACAGAAAAAGTTTTAATAACTTACCGACGCCGCAGTCTGTGCGCGCAGCCTTCAGCTGTTGCATTTAGCCCCCGAACCCGCAGCTCCGGGCAGTCCGGTTTAGCTGCACGCACCTCCTAAAAGGTTGTCGGCTTTATTATTCCAAGTTAGCTCGTTGTCCCCCGATGTCTTCGGCTTCCAGTCCGACATCGAGGCGAGCTCCAGGGACCTCTGATCGCACAAAGCCGGCTGCCCGGTGAAGCTAGGATGCAACTATGAGGCTAATGCTAGCTCGTTACTCCTCCTCGCGGTGTGCGCGCGCATGCGTATTAACAAAATGTAGGGCATCTCCACATGAAGGCAGTCTCCACGGAACACCGGCTGCTGTCTGCTGCTTCACGCGGTCCGCGTTCCTCCACAAAACCACCGTTATCGCAAAGTGACGCAGTCAAATGACGTCATCATAGGATGCCGCGATATAATTTTTTTCACCGGTGTCAAAAAATCCACCGGTATTATCGTAAACGAGACGATATGGCCCACCCCTAGTTCAGGAGTGGATGGATTTTAGCAAAGGTGGGCACCAGCCCGCCAGGGAGCGCTAAAGCACTAATCCGCCGATAGCGGACCTAAACAATTTGTTAGCGCTATAGCGGATTGACTAACTTTTATAACTCATAAGCGGATTTGCACTATTTTTATTTAAAATGCTGTACCGCTAATAACTAAGTATCTATCAGTAAAAACGAAAAAAACTTATTTACGGGCTCTTAAATCAACCGGACGACTGCTCACAGACCATATCCTGTCAGCACCGGATGTGGTCCGTGAAAAAAAGCGGTCCCCGCCCTAAGGGGGGCTAGAGAGAGCGCTCTCTCTATAGCAGTTAGCAGCCAGTGTGTTACTCTGCAGCCTTATTGCTTGTTTTCGAAGAGTCAGACGAAGAGTTTTTAACATGGAGGGTGAACTTATGGATGTTTCTCAGCGGCCTACGCGACGCGTCAGCGCCTCATTTGCCCTGTTCAAAATGGCGACGGCCACAGAAGCAAAGGACTTTACAACAAAACACGGTAAAAACAATTATTTCTTTGCTGAGAAAAAATATATTTCTTAGCTGACTTTATAGCACAAGGTTTTTCTGAGCTTAACCGTTTCACGAAATGGTCAAATCTGCTGGATTAAAAAAAGTAGTTCGCCATTTGCCCTGTTCAAAATGGCGACGGCCACAGAAGCGTAGGACTTTACAACAAAACACGGTAAAAACAATTATTTCTTTGCTGAGAAAAATATATTTCTTAGCTGACTTTATAGCACAAGGTTTTTCTGAGCTTAACCGTTTCACGAAATGGTCAAATCTGCTGGATTTAAAAAAGTAGTTCGCCATTTGCACGTTAGCGCGTTAGCATTAGCTTCCGCTAGCTTTGCTATTACATAAGCACTTTTGAAATTGCGGACCTAAATAAATTAATAAGCGCTTTAGAAATAGCGGAACTAATTTTTGGATTAGCGCTGCCCAGCACTGGATTTTAGGAATGAGACATTTGTAGCGCATGTCTAGAAGTTAATCAGCTGATTAGGTTGTGACACCAAGAGTTTACAATACTAATTCTCAACAATATTCTAATTTTCTGAGGCAATAAGTTTTGGTTTCACACTATCTGTAAGCCATAATGATCAAAAGTACAATAAATAAAGGCTTGAAATGTTTCACTCTGTTTACAATGAATCTACATATTATATGCTTTCTGAAATAATCAACAAAAAAATTGTACTTTCATGATATTCACATTTTTTGAGATTCACCAGTAGATTACTGTCTCACAAGGATTACTCGAAGGCTGTATCTGCATGTTGCATTTGATGAAGTGAGAAATTATGCTGGTTTGCTTCATTGATTTACATCATATGTGTCAAACTCAAGGCCTGGGGGCCAAATGTGGCCCTCCTTAACATCTTGGGCGGCCGTGGCGTAGTGGTAATGGCAGTCATCCCCCGATCGGAAGGTTGGAGGTTCGAATCCCGGTTCCCCACACCATGTGTCGTTGTGTCCCTGGGCAAGACACTTAACCCCGAGTTGCTCCCGGTAGGACTGGAAAGCGCCTTGCATGGCAGTCTGCCGCTACCAGTGTATGAATGTGTGTATGAATGGGTGGATGGTTGGTATTGTAAAGCGCTTTGGGGCCCCTCATAGGGGGCTGGAAAGCGCTATATAAATAAGCTCCATTTACCATTTACCATCTTACCTGGTCCCCAAGATTAACTTTTTTTTTTCTCAGTAATCTTTGAAAATGAACAGAAAACATCAAATGAGACCAATCAAACTCTTGTTGAGGACCCTGCAACCAAGAACAGATGTTGGTATCTAACTTGATAATTTAGTTTCTGAAACCGGCCCTTCCTTTGAAAAAGGTTTTAATTTTGGCACTCTTTTGTAAGTGGGTTTGACACCCCTGATTTAGACCGTACACAGGCTGATCAGATGTGTGCGTGCTCTTTCCTCACAAACTGACAAAACATTGTGAGCAATAAATGCAGAATGCACCACCAATGATCAAACAATTGAAAATTACTTGGACCATGACCTTCCCGTCTTCTATTACAGCTAATCTGAGTGATAACTTCAAGTCAGAATGTGTCCTGAAGTGTCATGATATTTTAAATTCTGGATTGTTTTTGTCACGGTCCTGTATATTTCTGGATGTGTTTGTATTTGCACATCTGGATTACATATATTTGAATATTATTCACATTCTCATCCTAAACACTTTATCAAGATCGTCCCGTATAAGTTCTTATATCGTTCTTATCTCACAGTGTAGTTTTTAATATCATTTTCTGATGCACAAGAAACTTCTTTAAAGCTGCGTATTGCTATCAATATTCCACATTTCTCTGACACAGAATCTTGTAACTTTAAATTTACAATACAAAAAAAACTGCATGTGCAACGGATATATTTAAAGGTATTGTGACAATATGCTAAAACATAGACATCTTTAGAAAGAGGAGCTACTCAGCTTTGATTTTTTGTACACAGATGCTTCGAATAATTAATATATAAAAGTATTTTTTAATGAAATAGTTTTAATGACGTTACTCTGCAGTGCGGGTGGAGAAAGGAGGGGTCAAACGCCGACGCATTTTTATGACGCAATGTAAAGAACGCACATTGTACATAACAATGGCAGAGAATATAGAAACAGAGGAATTAAGCAATTTAAGTGAAGATTTGAGCGATTTGTCTTCAGATTGGGAAGCCGAAGTTAGTTCGAGTGATGAACAAGAAACAGCTGGTTATAATGTAGGTCTGCAGCCGTATTTATTTGAGCCTTACCGTTCAGGGAGGGAGGGGGACTCCTCCATTGTCCATTCTTGATGAAGTGTTTCATCTTTTGGGAAAGTGAAAAGGCTCACTGGCGATATTGGAACACCCAAATGCGACACAACGTTCCGGCATTTTTCAAGTAAAAAAAAAAAAAGGCGATCTTGAAGACAATGAAACTGCATACTAATAGCAGGGGCAGACTGAGCAACATGTCCCTACGTCACAGGACGTCGCATGCGGAAGTACCTGGATTTCCCGTGACAAAACACGGCGCCAAATTTAAAATCACTTTGAAACAAATTTTCATCGATTTATCATTTTGCTTGTAAAAACGAACATAGTTGAATGATACAACATATATATGTTGTGCCACTTTATGCATAGTTCCAACATCATGTCATAATTCCTTTAAGGGTATTTAAAACTAGTGCAATCAGCTCCAGCTCAGATGTCATAAGTGATAATGGAGAAATGGTTAATTCTGCCAAGGTCTCAGTCAAACGTTCCCCTATGTAAGCTTTCTCCAGTATCCTGGGGTCTCATGTACAAAGGGTGGGTACTCACAAAAATGTGGCGTATGCCCTTTTTCATGCAAAACTCGAGATGTAAAAAGAACAAAATGACCATAGAAATGTATGCAGCCCCACACCAACTTCATGACTGGTGCATGCACGTTTCTATTATTATTGGCTCATTGGCAACACTTAAAGGTGATACTGAGAAACTGTTAATGATGTGGAAACTATTATTGTTCACACTGGAAACAAACAAAGAACAATTAATACATCTACATTCATGATTTTGGACAAATGGATAGAACTGTGCAAAGTGATGCAGAAAATACCTTTAACAACAATGGCTTTAGCCTTATTAGAGGGCATAGCAAATAGCGCAATATACTGAGAGCGTGTATTTAGAGACGGGGGATTGTCCAGCCCAAAATGCCGACTGACTCATAAATTGTTTTAGGATTCCCAAACGTAAAACTACTGTCATGAATCTGGTCAGCTGGACTTTCAATGCAATCAATACAGTTTTTTTTAACAAAGCATCAAGATTCTGGAGAACCTTCATGCCCTGCTGAGATGCACGGGATCCATGGGGAGTTTGGAAGCTGATGTGCTTCCGTATTGTCTCAGGAGGATGCCGAATGTTTAAATAATTGGAATCATGATAGCAGTGTTTCTGCTTTTTGGCACTGGCGGATACCTATGTCATCAGCTACTGAAGAAGACGGCGGCAGCAGTTTTGGCTATGGCAAAGCTGCCGAACCTGTGTGAAGATTTGGTTCATGCTTTGAGCACTCAAAATCAGCTGATATATGAGCTAAACCATGATGGAAGCGATTTGTGAGAATTGAAGGCCACCTGCAACTTCTGGGACTCACCAGCATGTTGGGGACAACCTTGGAGAGAGCTTATAAGCATGGACCAGTGGAATACCCACAAATCTGGCCATTTTGGATCAAAAGTACCAGCAGAACTCAAGGCTGACGAGTAATAACAGTCTCCCGGATATGATTTTTTTAACAATTGTGGCTAATCTGAATCGGACTACCCTGTTTTGCCTCGAAGCACACCAATTTATCAAATTTCTCCTGGGAAATGTGTAAACTAAGAAAAAGCTCTGTCTATAGCATCCCCCTCCATGGAGAACTTCTGTGAAGGCTTATCAGAGCTGTACCAGCTGACATCAACATATTATCAGGACTATGGACTATCTGGAAGTGCTTGAACAAATCTCACAGTCTTGTCATCAAAAGCATATGTAATGTGTCTTTAAATGTGCTAGAGTTTTTTGATGTCTTCGATCATGTCCTGATAACAAAATGTGAAGAAATATTTTTTTGTAAAACAACTATCCTCTTCTCATGGCTTTCCCCCCTTTTCTATCTAAAAAGAATAAGAGTCTACGCTCTTAGGAGCAGCAGCAACGTACAGTCCGCTCATCTTTCGGACGACTGTACGAACATAATCTCACTATACTGTATTTTGTTACAATTATAAAGCTTATTCTGATTCTGATTCAAGGACAATACTTTTCGAACTGTTTGGAGCTGTGGCCAGTCTTGGAGCGCGACACAGCGAGGAGCTGTGCGCTGCCCGTACACATACAGCTGTTGACCATACTGGGGTTCCTAGCAACAGGGGCATTCAAGAAAGAGCTGGCAGATGAATCGGGACAATCCTGAGCCG
This sequence comes from Garcialebias charrua, assembly GCA_038048925.1. Taxonomy (NCBI): domain Eukaryota; kingdom Metazoa; phylum Chordata; class Actinopteri; order Cyprinodontiformes; family Rivulidae; genus Garcialebias; species Garcialebias charrua. The sequence goes on from JBBPBX010060542.1 coordinate 15,347, forward strand.
AGCCATGCCAGCTGTGTCGGATGGAATTATCCTTATGTCAACCAGATATCAAATTCCCTGCCAGGCACTTGAAGAGGCCAACATTAAAGCGTAATTTGCAGCGACAGCCAGTTTTCCTAATGTAATCAGAGCCATTGACGGCACACACGTTGCTATAAAAGCACCATCACAGGATGAATATGTTTATGTTGACAGGAAGCATTTTCATTCAATCAATGTGCAAATTACATGTGATGTGCAAAAGTAAAAATATTGGGCTTCTCTGCTGAAATGGGGTAAGTTTGACCTCTCCTGTCCCCCCGTCTGTTTTGACAACACGTTGGCGATGGGCAGTTGTCCTCTGCTTCACATTCACCTTGATGTCGGACCATTTTTTCTTAATTTCTGCAGGTGTGCGCTGCTATGGTCCCACAGCATTTACAGCTTCACACACATTGTCCCACTCAGAGGACTGTGCCAAACAGGATGTTTTTATGTGCCTCCACCTCAATTAGAAGCGTTTCCACTCAGATTCCATGAAGTTCCTCTTTTTCCCCACATAGACACTTTTTGATAATGCAGAGAGGAGATTCCTTAGGTGCAGGGTAGATTTAAACCCAAATGCATATTTAAATGGAGTTGTGTCAGTGGAGAAGTCAGGTATTCTCTCATGTGCACTTAATTCCATGTTGATTGGGATGTACAAAGGAAGTGTGCTTGGATTCATGCGTACGCACGGATTCATACATCTGGATTTATTTGTGTGTACTGTACGCTGGTTTATCGATTTAAGCATACACCATGTTTCAGTAAGTTTTTGTGCATGAGGCCCCACATCAGCAGAACTTTACTAGAAATTATAAATAAAATAAATACCAAATGAAAACATGTATTTTTGTTATTCGTGTGATTTGAAAATACTGATGTTTGAAGCTGGCCGTTTTTCCAACATTTGCATCTATCAGTTTGATTTGAAAGGGGATATCTAATTTATATATATATATATATATATATATATATATATATATGTATATATATATATATATATATATGTATATATGTATATATATATATATATATATACCCCTCCCTGGGCTGCCACCTTACCGTGGTGGAGGGGTTTGAGTGTCTCAATGATCCTAGGAGCTATGCTGTCAGGGGCTTCATGCCCCTAGAAGGGTCACCCAAGGCAGACAGGTCCTAGGTGAGGGATCTGACAAAGCGCAGCCCAAAAACCCCTATGATGAGTACAATTAATGGACTAAGTTTTCCCTCGCCCGGACGCGGGTCACCGGGGCCCCACTCTGGAGCCAGGCCCGGAGGTGGGGCACGCTGGCGAGCGCCTGGTGGCCGGGCTTTTACCCATGGAGCCCGGCCGGGCACAGCCCGAAGAGGAGACGTGGGTCCCCCTTCCCATGGGCTCACCACCTGTGGGAGGGGCCAAAGGGGTCGGGTGCAATGTGAGATGGGTGGCGGCCGAGGGCGGGGACCCTGGCGGTCTGATCCTCGGCTACAGAAGCTGGCCATTGGGACATGGAATGTCACCTCTCTGGTGGGGAAGGAGCCTGAGCTAGTGTGTGAGGTTGAGAGGTTCCGACTAGAAATAGTCGGACTCACCTCAACGCATGGCTCTGGCTCTGGAACCAGTTTCCTTGAGAGGGGTTGGACACTCTTCCACTCTGGAGTTGCCCCTGGTGAGAGGCGCCGAGCAGGAGTGGGCATACTGGTTGCCCCCCATCTTGGTGCCTGTACGTTGGGGTTCACCCCGGTGAACGAGAGGGTAGCCTCCCTTCGCCTACGTGTGGGGGGACGGGCTCTGACTGTTGTTTGTGCCTATGCACCAAACGGCAGCTCAGACTACCCACCCTTTTTGGAGTCCTTGGAGGGGGTATTGGAGAGTGCGCCTCCTGGGGACTCCCTTGTTCTACTGGGGGACTTCAACGCTCACGTGGGCAATGACAGTGAGACCTGGAGGGGTGTGGTTGGGAGGAACGGCCCCCCTGATCTGAACCAGAGTGGTGTTCTGTTATTGGACTTCTGTGCTCGTCATGGATTGTCCATAACGAACACCATGTTTAAGCATAAGGGTGTCCATATGTGCTCTTGGCACCAGGACACCCTAGGTCGCAGTTCGATGATCGACTTTGTTGTCGTCTCATCTGATCTGCGGCCGCATGTCTTGGACACTCGGGTGAGGAGAGGGGCGGAGCTGTCTACTGACCACTACCTGGTGGTGAGTTGGCTCCGATGGTGGGGGAGGATGCCGGTCAGACCTGGCAGACCCAAACGTATCGTGAGGGTCTGCTGGGAACGTCTGGCAGAGTCTCCCGTAAGACGGAGCTTTAACTCCCACCTCCGGGAGAGCTTTGAACACGTTCCGAGGGAGGCGGGGGACATGGAGTCCGAGTGGGCCGTGTTCCGCGCCTCTATTGTCGAGGCAGCTTATCGGAGCTGTGGCCGCAAGGTTGTTGGTGCCTGTCGAGGTGGCAACCCTCGAACCCGGTGGTGGACACCGGCAGTGAGGGATGCTGTCAGGCTGAAGAAGGAGTCCTATTGGGCCTTTTTGGCTTGTGGGACCCCGGAAGCAGCTGATAGGTACCGGCAGTCCAAGCGGCATGCGGCTCGGGTGGTTGCTGAGGCAAAAACTCGGGCGTGGGAGGAGTTCGGAGAGGCCATGGAGAATGACTTCCGTACGGCTTCGAGGCGATTCTGGTCCACCATCCGGCGTCTCAGGGGGGGAAAGCGGTACGCGACCAACACCATTTATGGTGGGGATGGCGTGCTGTTGACCTCAACTCGGGATGTTGTGAGTCGGTGGGCGGAATACTTCGAAGACCTCCTCAATCCTACTGGCACGTCTTCCACTGAGGAAGCGGAGCCTGGGGACTTTGGATCGGGCTCTCCAATCTCTGGTGCGGAGGTCGCCGAGGTGGTTAAAAAGCTCCGCGGTGGCAAGGCTCCGGGGGTGGATGAGATTCGTCCTGAGTTCCTTAGGGCTCTGGATGTTGTGGGGTTGTGTTGGCTTACGCGACTCTGCAATATCGCGTGGACATCGGGGGCAGTTCCCTTGGATTGGCAGACTGGGGTGGTGGTTCCCCTATTCAAAAAGGGGGACCGTAGGGTGTGTTCCAACTATAGGGGGATCACACTCTTAAGCCTCCCTGGTAAGGTCTATTCAGGGGTTCTGGAGAGGAGGGTCCGTCGGATAGTCGAACCTCGGATTCAGGAGGAGCAGTGTGGTTTTCGTCCTGGTCGTGGAACACTAGACCAGCTCTACACCCTCAACAGGGTCCTGGAGGGTGCGTGGGAGTTTGCCCAACCAGTTTACATGTGCTTTGTAGACTTGGAAAAGGCATTCGACCGCGTCCCTCGGGGGGTTCTGTGGCGGGTACTCCGGGAGTATGGGGTACCAGGCCCATTGATATGGGCTGTTAGGTCCCTGTACGACCGGTGTCAGAGCTTGGTCCGCATTGCCGGCAGTAAGTCAGGCTCGTTTCCGGTGAGAGTTGGACTCCGCCAAGGTTGCCCTTTGTCACCGATTCTGTTTATAACTTTTATGGACAGAATTTCTAGGCGCAGCCAAGGTGTTGAGAGGATCCGTTTTGGTGGCCTTAGAATCGCTTCTCTGTTTTTTGCAGATGATGTGGTCCTATTGGCTTCATCAGCTCGTGATCTACAGCTTTCACTGGAGCGGTTTGCAGCTGAATGCGATGCGGCCGGGATGAGGATCAGTTCCTCCAAATCCGAGGCCATGGTCTTGAGCCGGAAAAGGGTAGCGTGCCCTCTCCGGGTCGGGGAGGAGGTCCTGCCCCAAGTGGAGGAGTTTAAGTATCTCGGGATCTTGTTCACGAATGAGGGAAAACTGGAGCGTGAGATCGATAGGCGGATAGGTGCAGCGTCCGCAGTGAAGCGGGCGCTGTACCGGTCTGTCGTGGTGAAGAGAGAGCTGAGTCAAAAGGCAAAGCTCTCAATTTACCGATCGATCTACGTTCCCACCCTCATCTATGGTCATGAGCTTTGGGTTATGACCGAAAGAACAAGATCTCGGATACAAGCGGCTGAAATGAGTTTTCTCCGCAGGGTGGCTGGACTCTCCCTTAGAGATAGGGTGAGAAGCTCAGTCATCCGGGAGGGACTCGGAGTAGAGCCGCTGCTTCTCCACATCGAGAGGAGCCAGTTGAGGTGGCTCGGGCATCTGGTTAGGATGCCTCCTGGACGCCTCCCTGGTGAGGTGTTCCGGGCATGTCCCACCGGGAGGAGACCCAGAGGAAGACCCAGGATACGCTGGAGGGACTATGTTTCTCGGCTGGCCTGGGAACGCCTTGGGATTCCCCCAGAGGAGCTGCTCCAAGTGGCTGGGGAGAGGGAAGTCTGGGCCTCCCTACTTAGGCTGCTACCCCCGCGACCCGACCCCGGATAAGCGGAAGAAAATGGATGGATGGATGGATGGATGGATATATATGTATGTATGTATGTATGTATGTACAGTATGTATGTATGTATGTATGTATGTATGTATGTATGTATAAACAAATCTTGGCAAAGTTTATGAAATCAGTCTTTAAACGGACTGATACATTGAGAATCAAAAATACCAAAAAAAAACAAAGAAGCAGAAGTGCTTTGCGTGTTAAATAAGTTGCTAACAAACCTCTAGCACAGTGCTTAAACATTTTACCCCCCACCCCCAACTCTCCGCCACAACTGTAAATAGTATCATTAGTCTATAAAATTGTTATAAGTACACATCTGCATAGCAATGTGTCCTTCTACTTCCGGCTCTCGACAAAGCAAGTCGCATATCTTTTTGCTCCTTCCCTCCCTAAGTTTTTCCTCCTCCCTGCTTGCTTTTTGTCTCGTCTGACTCTTCAGCGCTCACTCGAACCAATTTGCGATGGATTTAATAAATTGGGCTGTTTCTTCAATAGATAAGATTTTTTCCACGAAGCGGACCGTGCCAGGAGAAGCTGTCTGTCCCTCTGACACACACGCGGTTGGATACATGATGGATTCGTGGGGACAGTGGCAGCCTATGTGTCTGACCGTCTTGACTGTCGAAGACGTGGAAGATTTGTGGATTATTGGACTATTAGTGGCAGCTGCTCTGTTTTTTGGCATCGGCGGAGCTGTCTGCTACCTGAAGCTGAGGAGAGCTTCGGCGGCTATCAGCGCGCTGGCGAAACTCCCTGATCAGCAAGATTCTCTGATCCGGGCCGTGAGCTCCTCATCCCAGCTGTTGTATGAGCTCAATCGCACGTTGGGTGCGTCGGTGGACCGAGGACCTGCGGGGCGCTTTGGAACTCGTTTACAGCCGCCCGGGCTCCAACAGGGCACGGATGGGGGTTCATAGAACGGAACCTCATATGATTTGGAATTTTGGCCCTGAAACAGCGTCTGGACTTGGAAGGCTGCAGTGAGAAAGAACACTGTGGTCTGGATTGGAATAAACAAAAAGACTATCTAATCTGGTTTCTGCACACGTCCTTGAAAAGAGGCCTGTTTGGAAACTATTCTCCTGGAGCGTAGAGCTGAAGTGCCCTTGCTGACCTCCCCCCCCCCCCCCCAGAGATTTCTGTGCGTGCCTCGGATAACGCCCAGCTGAATAACTGCTGAACTGTGTTCTCTGAAGTTACTCGCAGACTCTATATCTCCTTGCATGTCGTCAAAACTGCAACAATGTCTCGTGTGGTTGTGCTTATGCTGATAGAGTTTTTGGGACTTTATCATGGAGTGTCCTCAGGCAATCTTTTGATAGATTCTTTTTTTGAATATCACAAATGATACCTACTGTGTTTTTCCTTTTTCCATATCTGTTTTGCTCTTCATCCAGGACGGATGAGAGATGGCCGCGCTGATGAACATGCATGTGTTTTGAATTGCAGCAGCTTAACATTCTCTGCCCTCCTCTGGATGACTGTGTTTACATTATCACGTTGTATTGGTTTACTGGTGCAATGTTAATAAAAAATCTCTTTTCTCTTATCTTATCTCTCTTATTAACATTAAAGAAAAAAAGAGAATATAGATTAACTTAACTAACTTTAACTAACATTAAACAATATTTAAACAGTGCCATGCAAAAG
>JBBPBX010060543.1:0-21407 GCA_038048925.1 Garcialebias charrua
ACGGTGGGAGTTGGACCTGCATTGACCACCTTCACCACAGGGAAAGGACCTATGAACCTAGGCGAGAGCTTCCGAGGAGTGTCCTTCAAAGTGATGTCCTTGGTCGAGAGCCATACCTTCTGGCCTATCCTGTAGTCGGGAGCCCTGGAGCGGTGTCTGTTAGCAAAACGTTCATTCCGCTCAGAAGTCCTTGCCAGAGCCGCCCTCGTCTGGCGCCAAACCCGACGACAACGTCTGATGTGGAGGTGGATCGAGGGAACACCCACATCAGCCTCCTGCGAGGGAAAAAGAGGAGGAGAGAATCCCAAGGCCACCTCGAAAGGAGACCGTCCGGTCGCCGCCGAGGTCTGGGAATTGTGGGCGTATTCGATCCACGGAAGATGCTGGCTCCAGGAAGACGGATTGGAATTGATCACACACCGCAGGATGTTTTCCAGATCCTGGTTGCATCTCTCTGTCTGTCCGTTGGATTGCGGGTGGTAACCCGAGGAGAGACTGACTTGGGCCCCAAGCGCTGCACAGAACCCCCTCCAGACCTGGGAGACGAACTGCGGGCCACGATCAGACACAATGTCCTGAGGTATGCCATGGAGGCGGAAAACGTGTTCCGTGACGACCTGGGCAGTCTCAAGAGCAGATGGAAGTTTAGGAAGCGGTATGAAATGTGCAGACTTGGAAAAACGATCAACGATGGTGCAAATGACTGTTTTACCATTGGAGACCGGGAGACCGGTGATGAAATCCAAGGCGATGTGGGACCAAGGACGGTTGGGGATCGAGAGAGGTAGGAGGAGACCAGCGGGGGGCTGGTTGTTGTGTTTGTTCCGGGCGCAGACAGGGCAGGCCGAGACAAACTCCTTAACGTCCTTCTGAAGAGTTGGCCACCAGAAGGATGCTTTGGTCAGGTGGAGCATGCGCCGGATGCCGGGGTGACAGGAGAACCGGGCAGTGTGGAGCCAGACCAGAACTTTGCTCACCATGGAGGCGGGAACGAACAATCTCCCAGAAGGACCCGAGCCAGGGTCAGGTTCGGTTCTTTGGGCCTCCAATATGTCTTCCTCTATTGGCCAAGTCACAGCACCCACTGTGCAACAAGACGGGAGGATGTCGTCCGGAGTCTCTGGACCCTCGACCGAGGAAAACTGTCGAGAAAGGGCGTCTGGCTTGACGTTACGAGATCCTGGAATATAGGAAATCGAGAAATTAAATCGAGCAAAAAACAAAGACCACCTGGCCTGTCGGGCGTTGAGCCGCTTTGCCCCCTGAAGATAGGCCAGGTTCTTGTGGTCTGTCCAGACGATGAAGGGAAGTTCTGAACCCTCCAGCCAGTGTCTCCATTCCTCCAAGGCTAGCTTAATGGCCAATAGTTCACGGTCACCCACGTCGTAGTTGGCCTCAGCAGAAGACAGGCGACGGGAGAAGAAGGCACAAGGGTGGAGTTTCCCATCATTGGATGACCGTTGTGAAAGGACCGCCCCGACTCCGGCGTCAGAGGCGTCGACCTCAACGATGAACTGTTTCGAAACATCCGGATGAGATAAGATAGGAGCTGTGGAAAAAAGATGTTTTAGGGTAGAGAAAGCAATTTCAGCTTCAGCAGTCCAGGCAAACTGTACACGGGTAGAGGTGAGTCGTGTGAGAGGGATGGCCACCTTGCTGTAGTTCTTAATAAAGCGCCTGTAAAAGTTGGCAAACCCCAGGAATCGCTGTAGTTGCTTCCTATTGGAGGGCACAGGCCAATTCACCACAGCTGTAGTCTTGTCCGGGTCAGACCTCACCTGTCCTCTCTCAAAGATAAATCCCAAGAAGGTGACAGAAGATTTGTGGAACTCACACTTCTCTGCTTTAACGAACAGCTGATTTTCCAGTAATCGTTGAAGGACTGCTTTGACGTGTTGAGTGTGTTGCGTCTCATCTTTTGAGTAGATCAAGATGTCATCAAGGTATACAAAAACAAAGATCTGAAGGAAATCACGTAGGACGTCGTTAACAAGAGCTTGGAAAACTGCGGGGGCATTGGTCAACCCAAAGGGCATGACCAGGTATTCAAAATGTCCAAGAGGTGTTTTAAAAGCAGTTTTCCATTCGTCCCCCTTGCGAATACGGACCAGATGATAAGCGTTACGAAGGTCAAGCTTTGTGAAGACAGTAGCACCTTGTAGCTGTTCATAAACGGATTCGATAAGAGGAAGTGGATATTTGTTTTTGATAGTGATCTGATTCAGACCCCGATAGTCAATACATGGACGGAGGGTCTTGTCTTTCTTAGAGACAAAGAAAAAACCTGCCCCAAGTGGAGATGTAGATGGACGGATGATACCAGATTTAAGAGACTCTTCAATATACTCTGTCATGGTTGCTTTCTCAGGCCCTGAGATGTTATACAACCTACTAGCAGGTAGTGGAGCACCAGCAAGTAAATCAATTGCGCAGTCGTAGAGTCTGTGACGAGGTAAGGATAATGCTTGTTGTTTGCTAAAAACCGGTGCCAGAGAGTGGTAAGTGGTAGGCACGTTGGTTAGGCCGATCTTTTCTTTTACCAATGGAGGAGTTGAACTGGGAGAGACTGCAGAACGGAGACATTTTAAAGGCGGTGACAGGAATGGATGGGTCCAAACTGGTTGTGGGAATCTGCAGTTTGTCTACTAGATCTCTGCTGATCAGGCTCTGTTCTGCACCAGAGTCGAGTAATGCCTGCATGGGATGATTAACAGAGTTCAAACAGAGAATCACAGGCAAGGTTAAATTTTTAGGAGAAAAAGAAGTTGTACCCACCAGTATCCCCTTACCTACTGGCGGGCGTTGGCTTTTAGTAGTAATCTGCATGTTTTTACTGCGTGTCCTTGTTTTCCACAATACATGCATGCATTGGCCTCAAGACGTCGCTGTCGCTCCTCAGGGGTGATTCGGGTCTTTCCGATTTGCATCGGCTCTGCTTCGGTAACAGACTCGGAAGCCATGAGGGCGGGACTTCCGGAAGCGAGAGACTCACGGGAGTTGAAGTCATCCTCGAGTTGGCTCTCTCGAACACGGTTGTCAACGCGGATGGCCAAGGCAATTACGTCGTCTAGGTCGGAAGGAATTTCCCCAGTGATCAGCTTATCTTTGATCTGGCGGTTTAGAGCTTTGATGAATGCGCTACGGAGCGCTTTTCCTTCCCATCCGGACTCCTCAGCGAGGATGCGGAAGTGTATTGCAAACTTCGCCACCGTTTCCCCTCCTTGGCGTAAGGTAAACAGTTTTTGAGCCGCTTCCTCCTGTTGGAGAGGGTGGTCAAACACCTGGAGAAAGTTCTTCAAAAACATGGAGTAAGATAAGAGGTCGACGGGATGTCGATGGAGGAAGGCTTGCGCCCATTGGAGCGCCTCACCCTTCAGTGCACTTATAATGTAAGTAATGCGAGCAAAGTCTGAGTCGTAGGTAATAGGAGCTCGTTTAAAAGCCAACTCGCATTGGAGAATGAAGCCGCCACATTTGCGTGTGTTACCTTCAAAAAACTCCGAAGGACGAACGTCTGGCTCCTTACGAGGAACCACATTTGGGTTTGTTTGGGTTGATAGCTCCTTCTGTAGAGAAGAAACCATGCTCCCCAGTTGCAGTAGGTTCTTTTGGGTGGTTTGCTGCTGAGTGACAATCTGCTGTAATGTTGACCCAATCTGGCCCCTTACTTCCTCAGTCATGCTTGGGGGTCCATTGGCGCAGGGACATACTATCAGGTTTGGTTTTAACGTCGACCCCAAATAGCAGACCAAGGAAGTAAGGACACAAGGCAGGGCAAAAGTTAAGTGAAGTTTATTTACAGTGCAGATAAATAACACTCGAGCAGTTTGTTTTGCAGGAGGTGTTCCGGAGGAGAGTTGAAGGTGGGATTCCTGAGGTTGCAGCAGGTTGAGTGAGAGGATCCAGTTGGAGAGAGGAGCAGGCTGAGACCAGACGGTGCAGACGAGGACATCTAATAATCCACAGAGGTGAGACCCGTGGATGATGAAGGTCTTGGAGAAGACCAGAGTCAGGCCGTGGAAGGTCCGAATGGAAGAAGATGTCCCAGCGCTGAGGAGGTGTCTGGCAGCTGCTTAAATAGGTGAGTCAGCAGTCCTCCTCAGAATGGCAGCAGGTGTGGTGAGTTGAGTGATTGGCTGTGGATTGGATGTGGAAGGAAGAGTGACAAACAGACAGAAAAAAACCAAGAATCCCACAATTTCAGGTAACACATTCTTTAGTAGAGAACCATTAACTTCATTACATTACACAATGACTATAATATACATTTAAACCAAACAATCATTCTTTCAACATGCTCTATTTAGCATTATGAATTCTGTCAAATTACAAAATTAATTCACAAATAGTTTTTACTTCTCTAAACCATATTAATTTTGTAATTAGTGCTTTAAATTCAATACCTTGTCCTCTTTTCTGAGACCTGTATTTAACTATCAAAAAAAATAAAAATTAATAAAATATATTTTAATATTTAAACACCTTAGCTGTTAGCAATATCCATTGTTTTAACAGAACAACTTTTCTCTAAACACAAAGAAAACCTAATCTTTAAACTGAAAAGGTGCAATGCTCCTTTAATGCTGTCTCTCTTTACTAAGCTTCACACATATGCAGCCATTACTTACTTAATGTCATAACAATATTTCTGTTTTTTCATGAACCCATAACAAAATGTCCATTTTATAAATAAAGAGAACAGAAAATGTCCTTTGTGTGAGAACAGCCTCACAAAGTGCAAAGTATAAGTTCAAAGTGAATTCAGCAGGCCTTCAGTTGTTGCTAAGCAACACCACATACACAAAATCTGCTAGCATTAGCTCCAATTAGCCTTCATGAACAAGTCCCGTTTTTGTACACAATACAATTATAAAACGAACTTCGTGACTCATTAGTTGAGATTCGATTTAATAACCTTTCAACTCTCCCAAGAAACTAATATATATGCATAAAACACATTTTTTACTGACCTGTGGTATGAGAAAGACGAGACACACACGTTGAGCCTTTTTTCACATTCAACCAGAAGATTTATTCTTCTTCTTGTGTGCTCAATCTTTCTATGCCACCAACGCAACAGCGCCTCTAGCGGTTTTGTGTGAAATTGCATAGAACTAACTAAAATGACACTAAAGAACTTAATACAATGAGAAATTAAAGATACAAAAATAAAAATTATGTTGGGGTGTCTATTTTCCTATTTTCTTAATTATTGCTTTAATTTGCTATTGCCTTGTTTTTCACCTCTCAACACTCTCCCTCACTTAAAAAAATGTCTCCTGACATTAACAATTTCTTGTGTGAGTCTCACTGTATGGGAGTGTACTGCTGATACAGATGTGGATATGGAACATAGGGAAATGGCAGTAGACCAGGTGTCATTGTGAAGGGTTGGTTGAATAGCAACGGGCTAACACCTGCACTCCAACAGCTGTATGATGGCTGACCAAGTGTCTCATATGTTAGTCTTTCTGTTGGTCTCCCTCTTCTCTCTGATCTCCGTACATTGTTTTCCCCTCTGGTTTCATCCATCTCCAACTGATCCTGATCTCTTTCACACATTTCAGATCTTTCGTCAGTTTCAGCAGTATTTCTTTCACTGACAGTGGCTTCCCTTGTAGAAGGACAGAACTCTTCAGCTGTTGCACGCAGATTATTTTGGTTTTCTTGGTTCTGTCTTGTCACCACCTGTTCTTGTTCATTTTGGGTTTGGTTAGGCCGTAGTTGTTGTGGGTTTACAAATCCATAACACGGGATTCTGCTCCGGAGGTTATGGTGGTAAGTAAACTCTTCTTCTTCGGAGTCATGCATTTCAGGTTCATTCTCACGTCTTTCAGTTTGTCGCTTTCTTTTCTGTTTTGTTTGTTCTCTCACAGGAAGTTCGTCCTCCAGAGGTAGATCGTTGACAGGCAGCAGCAGATTTCTGTGAAGCACACGCATGGTTTTGTTACCCCTCTCTGGCTGTACTTTGTAAACGGGTCCATCTCCCACTCTTTCAATCACACGGTACACCACCTGCTCCCAGTATGAGCGGAGTTTACCTGGACCTCCCCTTTCTGAGAGGTTTTTAACCAGGACTCTATCACCTGCCTGAAGAGCGACACCTCTGACACGTCTGTCATATTGCTTTTTGCCTTTAGCTGAAGACTTTTGACTGTTGTTGGCAGCTATTTGGTACGCCACACGCATCCTTTCAGCCCACTTTTTAACAAAGGTTTGATGGTTGTAGTTTTCAGTTTCTCTCCTGGTGCCAAAGAGCAAATCGACTGGTAGACGTGGAGCCCTGCCATACAATAGGAAGAAAGGTGAGTATCCTGTTGCTTCGTGCCTCGTGCAATTATATGCATGCACTATTTGTGGCAGATGATCTTTCCAGTCACTCTTTTTCTCCTCTTGTAGGGTACGCAACATCTGGAGAAGCGTGCGGTTCAGTCGCTCCACTGGATTGCACTGCGGATGGTAGGGAGTGGTGCGTGAGTGAGAAATCCCTGAGAGTTGTTGTAATCTTTGGAATAAGCCATTCTCGAACTCACGTCCCTGATCATGATGTAGTTTCTCTGGGTACCCAAAGCGAGGAATAAAATCTTGGAATATCTTTTCAGCTGCCATCTTTCCGGATTTGTTTCTCGTTGGGTACGCTTGTGCGAAGCGGGTGAAATGGTCAGCGACAACCAGGATATATTCGTATCCCCCTTTGCTTGGCTCCAAATGCAAATAATCAATAGAGACCAACTCAAATGGCGCACTAGTTGTGATGGATCCCATTGGAGCTCTCTGTGGGACATTGGGATGTTTTTGTTTAATACATTGACATTTCTTTGTCACATAATCCTCAATGTCTTGTTGCATGTTCGGCCAGTAAAAGCGTTCTCGAGCCAGATGTATCACCTTGTCAGGACCGACATGGCCCATGTCGTCATGCAAGCTCTTCAACACTAGTGGTTTGAGTTTTTCTGGGAGAACTAGCTGTTTGTTTAGTTCTGTTTTCCGGAAAAGTAGTCCGTTTTCCATGACTAGCTTGTTCCACTCGTACAACAGTCTCCTTGTTTCGGTACACATAGTTCTTTTATCTTTTTCATTTGGACTCCAGTTTCTTTGTTTCAATGACCCAATCTCTTTAATAGCTGTATCTTCTTGTTGTGCTGCTCTGATGTTTTCAGGCATAATGGTCATGGCACCATCAGGTAAGTTAGCCTCATCATTTTCATCAGCAAGTTGTAATGCAGCAATCCAGGGAACATCATTGCTTTGTGTTGCTTTGTTGCCTTGCCACACTGCAGACACTACTTCAGGTGACACTGTCTCGGTGTGATCTTTCATATATTGTTCAAGGCCTATTGGGTATCTGGACAACATATCTGCATCAGCGTTCCTCTTTCCCGGTCTATACTTGATATCAAAGTGGAAGTCAGCCAATTCCCCAACCCACCTATGACCTACAGCATTTAACCTGGCAGAACTCAAAACATAAGTCAGGGGATTGTTATCTGTATAGACCGTGAAAGTTGGTGCATAATACAGATAGTCTCGAAACTTATCACAAATTGCCCACTTGAGTGCGAGGAACTCAAGTTTACTAGAATGCAAGTGATAGTTTCGTTCAGCGGGTGTTAAGGTCCTAGATCCGTAGCCAATAACACGTAGCTTGTTGTTTTGGGACTGATACAAAACCGCTCCAAGCCCTTCATTTGATGCATCTGTATGCAAAACAAACGGACGATCAAAGTCGGGATAGGCTAAGATGGGTGGATTGATCAGCATCTCCACAAGTTTGGATAGCACAGTCTGATGTTCAGTCGTCCATGTCACAGGTGTGCGAGAGGGAAGCTGACCTGTGTTTTCTTTAATTTTACAACCTCGACCCTTAGAAGTCTGGGGCTTGTTGGTCATACTTGTGTCGGCTGAGCTTTGAAGGAGTTCAAACAGAGGTCTTGCCAGTCGTGAGAAATCTTGGATGAAGGATCGGTAATAACTAAGGAAACCTAGCAATGTCCGAACTTCTCCAACTGTGTGAGGTTTCTTCTCCTTCAGAGCTATTACAGCTTCCAAATCTTTTGGGTCAATCTGGATGCCTTCTCCTGAAATCATTCGTCCCAGATAACGAATTTGTCTCTTGAAAAACTCGCATTTGGCTGGTCGAAGTTTAATGCCATGTTGTCTCATTCTGCAGAAAACTTGCCTCAGATGATCCACATGTTCCTCAAATGTTTGTGAGTAACAGAGGATATCATCTAAATAAGGTACGCAGCACTCATCCCTGATGCCTTCTAATACACCTTCCATACATCTCTGGAATGCAGCTGGCGCATTGGTCAGTCCGAATGGAATCCTTACCCATTCGTAGAGACCCCAAGGTGTGCTAAATGCTGTCAGATGCCTTGACTCCTCGCTCAAAAACCCTTGGTGATATGCACTTCCTTGATCCAAAATGGAGAACCATGAATTTCCTCCAAGACTGTCCAATAGATCCTGAATGCGTGGTAGTGGATGGCGGTCTGGAGTGGTTTTACGGTTGAGTTCACGGAAGTCAACACAAAGACGCAGACTGTGGTCTTTCTTTCGCACGCAGACGACAGGTGAGGAGTAGGCTGAAATTGATTTTTTTATCCACCCTCTATCCAAAAGGTTGGAAATATAATCCTTGACCTCTTTATACAATGGCCGAGGGATGGAATTATAATTTTTCTGGACAGGGGTGGTATCTGTTGTGGTAATCTGGAGCTGTAAACCAGGAATGCATCCAATGTCTCCTTCTTCAGATGCAAATACATCCGACTCTTCATACAACATTTGGCGTACCATATCCTGTTCATGCTCAGAGAGATGACCCAAATTGACATTTGGATGCCATTTCTCTTGTGACTCAACAGGTGTATGGTTTCTCTTTTTGGAATAGTCTCCATCATTTAGTGAGTTCACCTGGGTGGTGCACAAGAGTGGGTCATCCTGTCCACTGACTCGTTTGCGAGATGATTGAGAGATATTTACAGGTTTGGTTCCATCAATTTCCTCGATGAATCCTAAAGCTGTTCTTGGATGTAAGAAAATGTCGTGATTGGTTGAATTCTGGACTGGAATTCTCACCATTTTTGAAACTCCAACAGGTACGTCAACCAGAGCAGGGAATAACTCCAACCCGTCCGATATGATGCTCTGTATGTCTGGTTCAAACAACATTACTCCTCCTCCTGGAAAAGTTCTGATGCGACATTTCACTTCACAGATTTGGCCACTTTGAACATTAAGACCCTTCTTTCCAACTCTCACTGTAGAACTCTTTGATTCTTTTTGAGATGGCATAGTGCAAACCACAGAGACTAGAGTTTCAACACTACTCTTTTGAATTCTCAAAGCCTCTGACAGTAAGTTCACTAAGTTGATGTTGTTCGTCTGGTCAGTGTTTCCCATTATGATTTCTTGTATCACATTAAAGCCTAGCAAAGGGCTGCTCACACTCTCTTGACTTACAAGCAACGGAACATAGAGGGCAACTGAACCATATTTGATGCTTTTGATCTCGAGCAGGACTTCTATCCACCCATCAAATGGCACCTCTGTTCCATTAGCTGCTGTGACTTTGAGAGGGTGTTCTGGTAGTAGACTCTCAAGTGGTTGGATCGTTACATTTGGTAGAGCTTTCTGCACCCATGACTTCTCCACTATGCTCACTTGTGCCCCACTGTCCAGTAGCATCTGCAATTTGACACCATTTAGTTGGCATGTCACCGTGCATCTACCACCAATCAGCTGTGCAACATGTTTCTTCTCAGTAAAGTTGTTTTGTTTGATGGGCCTGGTGGAAGATGGTGTGCCCACTTGAAGATGCGGCGTTGCAGTGGTGTGGGACTCTGCATTCTCTCTGATCACTGGTGGTCCCACCCCAGCGACCTCACCTCGTTTCCCGACTGGTTGTTCTTCATCAGACAGCCAAACGCTCTGTGTCCCTCTTTCCCGCACTTGAAACAGTGACTGCAGTTCTCGTTTCTTTGGGAGACACATTGCTGACATCTTCGTTTAGCTTCTGACTTTACTGACTGTTTTTGGTGGGGAGAAGGTGTGAGAATGTTTTCAGTCCCTGGACTAAGCATAGGTGTTAAAGCTTTCTCCAAACTCTTGGTCAGTGATGAAACCTGTGCTGTTAGCTCCTGTATGGCAGTACGGTTAGCTTGGACTTCTGCCTGCATCTGAACTACATTCTGACTTTTCTTATCCATCTGCACTGTACTGACATTGACTGTTTTGGGTTTAACAGTCTGACCCAATCTATTTTGTCTCTCTGTGTCTTCACCTACTGACTTTGTTATCACTTCTAGGATAAAATCATCAGTAACGTTCTCATCTGAAATGTGGGGTTTAAGATCTTGTCGGATGTATGAATATTTTTCATGTATCCCCTGGTAAAGTGAATGCAGGAACACTCCCTGAACTAATTTTTTTTCATATTGTAAACCTGTACTTACTTTAGAAGCAAAAAGTACACGCTGTTTTAACCCCATCATTCTATACATAAACTGTTGTGGACCTTCTTTATCATGTTGTCTTGCATTGCTCAGTTCTTGGAATAATTCATTACTGCTCTTATCTTTAAGATGTGCTCTGAGAAAACGCTTCAGTTCAGTTACAGTTAGACTATCTTTTGTCATAAGCATGTCTTTGAATGTACCCGGTTTAATTATTCTGAGAACTGTTCTAATGATCTCAGTCTCAGTGAAACCTTCACTCAGTCCTTCATCAATTTGCTTACACAAGCAGTTAAAACTCACGTCTGAGTCAGAGTCTGAGATCTGACCAGCATGAATCCGAAATTCTCTTCGTGGGAGTAATGCAGCAACATCCGTCAGTTTTACTAACCCAGTTACCTGATGAGCAACAACTGGTGTTGACACTATCTTACTCCTCGCTGAAGCTGCTACAATCTGCTCAGTCTTGTACCCCGATGTAGCTTCCTCTTCATCCACTGAATGATGTGGGTTCTTTGCTTCTTGGGCTGACTGCAGTTCATTTATGAGGTCACGAAACATCAGCAGGTGCGACATCCCTTGGTCCTCCAGACTCCTTAATTGTTTACTTCTTAAAAAGTCAACAATGAAGTCAAAGAGTTCCACCTCGGACGACTCCTCCCCTGGCATGTCTTCTCCCACCTCATCTTGGCATGATACTGCTAGCTGGTGAAGCAGGTCTCTTCTAGCATCCTTAATCAGTTGGTGAAGCAGCTGCTGGATCTCCCACTGAAGCTCATGTAGCGTCGTCATCTCTGGATACCTGAAGTCTTGCTTTAGGTCATCAGCTCATAGAACAGGAAGTCAGGATCCCACGGTTCTTTGTTGGATAGCACCAAGCCAGCAGGAGGCGCTATCCCGGATGAGCCCCCAAATTTGTTACCCTGCAACCTTGGATGGTGGAGGGTAAGGTGTAAGATGATCTCTCAACATGTGATGCTGTGATATGAGAAAGACGAGACACACACGTTGAGCCTTTTTTCACATTCAACCAGAAGATTTATTCTTCTTCTTGTGTGCTCTAAACACGCTTCATAGATCACATATTTCAGGTAACACATTCTTTAGTAGAGAACCATTAACTTCATTACATTACACAATGACTATAATATACATTTAAACCAAACAATCATTCTTTCAACATGCTCTATTTAGCATTATGAATTCTGTCAAATTACAAAATTAATTCACAAATAGTTTTTACTTCTCTAAACCATATTAATTTTGTAATTAGTGCTTTAAATTCAATACCTTGTCCTCTTTTCTGAGACCTGTATTTAACTATCAAAAAAAATAAAAATTAATAAAATATATTTTAATATTTAAACACCTTAGCTGTTAGCAATATCCATTGTTTTAACAGAAACACTTTTCTCTAAACACAAAGAAAACTTAATCTTTAAACTGAAAAGGTGCAATGCTCCTTTAATGCTGTCTCTTTACTAAGCTTCACACATATGCAGCCATTACTTACTTAATGTCATAACAATATTTCTGTTTTTTCATGAACCCATAACAAAATGTCCATTTTATAAATAAAGAGAACAGAAAATGTCCTTTGTGTGAGAACAGCCTCACAAAGTGCAAAGTATAAGTTCAAAGTGAATTCAGCAGGCCTTCAGTTGTTGCTAAGCAACACCACATACACAAAATCTGCTAGCATTAGCTCCAATTAGCCTTCATGAACAAGTCCCGTTTTTGTACACAATACAATTATAAAACGAACTTCGTGACTCATTAGTTGAGATTCGATTTAATAACCTTTCAACTCTCCCAAGAAACTAATATATATGCATAAAACACATTTTTTACTGACCTGTGGTATGAGAAAGACGAGACACACACGTTGAGCCTTTTTTCACATTCAACCAGAAGATTTATTCTTCTTCTTGTGTGCTCAATCTTTCTATGCCACCAACGCAACAGCGCCTCTAGCGGTTTTGTGTGAAATTGCATAGAACTAACTAAAATGACACTAAAGAACTTAATACAATGAGAAATTAAAGATACAAAAATAAAAATTATGTTGGGGTGTCTATTAATTATTGCTTTAATTTGCTATTGCCTTGTTTTTCACCTCTCAACACTTTGTTGCCTTGCCACACTGCAGACACTACTTCAGGTGACACTGTCTCTGTGTGATCTTTCATATATTGTTCAAGGCCTATTGTGTCACGTTCAGCGGCCCCGCTGACCCATTGGCCCCTGACCCTTTAGGCCCCGCTGACCCTTTAGGCCCCGCTGACCCTTTAGGCCCCGCTGACCCTTTAGCCTGACCTACTCCCTTTAACCTGACCCTCTCCCTTAGCCTGACCTTTCCCCTTTAGCCTGACCCGCTCCCTTTAGCCTGACCCAGCCTGACCCTCTCCCTTAGCCTGACCCTGACTCCCTTCTGTCTGTCATAGTTTTTGCCCCTTCTGTCCACCCTCTCCCTTTAGCCTGACCTGCTCCCTTTAGCCTGACCCTCTCCCTTAGCCTGACCTTTCCCCTTTAGCCTGACCCGCTCCCTTTAGCCTGACCCTGACTCCCTTCTGTCTGTCATAGTTTTTGCCCCTTCTGTCCACCCTCTCCCTTTAGCCTGACCCTCTCCCTTAGCCTGACCTTTCCCCTTTAGCCTGACCCGCTCCCTTTAGCCTGACCCAGCCTGACCCTCTCCCTTAGCCTGACCCTGACTCCCTTCTGTCTGTCATAGTTTTTGCCCCTTCTGTCCACCCTCCTCTGCTCCTGTCTTCTGACCCTTCCTATTTAGTTCCTGCTCCTGTCTCTGCTCCTGTCTTCTGACCCTTCCTATTTGTTCATCCCAGTAATGCCTGTCACCCTCCTCTGCTTAGTTCATCCCAGTAATGCCTGTCACCCTCCTCTGCTTAGTTCATCTGCACCATGCTTATGTTCTTTGTTTCTGTCCTTTCCTCAGTCTTCCTCCTCAGTCATGTCTCACAGCCACTCCTGTCAGTCAACTGTTCACCACGCCCCTTCTACCTCAGCCTAGCAATCAGTTTCATTCCTTCCACCTGTTTCCTTCCACCTGTGCAGCTCAGCATTTAAGCTCCTGCCAGCCACTGCAGTTTGCTCAGTCATTGTTGTTGAATCTTTGGTTCCAGCTCTGGTCACAGACATCACGGTCCTCTGTTTTTGCCTGCCTGCCTAAAGTCTTTGTTTGAAAGTTTTGCCGCCACGCCGGCTTTTGTTTTTGTGTTGTTTAAAAATAAATAAGTTTTATTTTTGAAATACATCTCCTGCTTCGATCATCTTGCCTGCTTTTTGGGTTCACACCTAAACGGATTGTGACATATTGGGTATCTGGACAACATATCTGCATCAGCGTTCCTCTTTCCCGGTCTATACTTGATATCAAAGTGGAAGTCAGCCAATTCCCCAACCCACCTATGGCCTACAGCATTTAACCTGGCAGAACTCAAAACATAAGTCAGGGGATTGTTATCTGTATAGACCGTGAAAGTTGGTGCGTAATACAGATAGTCTCGAAACTTATCACAAATGGCCCACTTGAGTGCGAGGAACTCAAGTTTACTAGAATGCAAGTGATAGTTTCGTTCAGCGGGTGTTAAGGTCCTAGATCCGTAGCCAATAACACGTAGCTTGTTGTTTTGGGACTGATACAAAACCGCTCCAAGCCCTTCATTTGACGCATCTGTATGCAAAACAAACGGACGATCAAAGTCGGGATAGGCTAAGATGGGTGGATTGATCAGCATCTCCACAAGTTTGGATAGCACAGTCTGATGTTCAGTCGTCCATGTCACAGGTGTGCGAGAGGGAAGCTGACCTG
The DNA here is from genome assembly GCA_038048925.1 of Garcialebias charrua. NCBI lineage: Eukaryota > Metazoa > Chordata > Actinopteri > Cyprinodontiformes > Rivulidae > Garcialebias > Garcialebias charrua. The sequence continues at coordinate 14,290 of JBBPBX010060543.1, forward strand.
TGTTTTCTTTAATTTTACAACCTCGACCCTTAGAAGTCTGGGGCTTGTTGGTCATACTTGTGTCGGCTGAGCTTTGAAGGAGTTCAAACAGAGGTCTTGCCAGTCGTGAGAAATCTTGGATGAAGGATCGGTAATAACTAAGGAAACCTAGCAATGTCCGAACTTCTCCAACTGTGTGAGGTTTCTTCTCCTTCAGAGCTATTACAGCTTCCAAATCTTTTGGGTCAATCTGGATGCCTTCTCCTGAAATCATTCGTCCCAGATAACGAATTTGTCTCTTGAAAAACTCGCATTTGGCTGGTCGAAGTTTAATGCCATGTTGTCTCATTCTGCAGAAAACTTGCCTCAGATGATCCACATGTTCCTCAAATGTTTGTGAGTAACAGAGGATATCATCTAAATAAGGTACGCAGCACTCATCCCTGATGCCTTCTAATACACCTTCCATACATCTCTGGAATGCAGCTGGCGCATTGGTCAGTCCGAATGGAATCCTTACCCATTCGTAGAGACCCCAAGGTGTGCTAAATGCTGTCAGATGCCTTGACTCCTCGCTCAAAAACCCTTGGTGATATGCACTTCCTTGATCCAAAATGGAGAACCATGAATTTCCTCCAAGACTGTCCAATAGATCCTGAATGCGTGGTAGTGGATGGCGGTCTGGAGTGGTTTTACGGTTGAGTTCACGGAAGTCAACACAAAGACGCAGACTGTGGTCTTTCTTTCGCACGCAGACGACAGGTGAGGAGTAGGCTGAAATTGATTTTTTTATCCACCCTCTATCCAAAAGGTTGGAAATATACCGTATTCTCCGGCGTATAAGTCGCACCTTTTTGCCTACATTTCTAAGCCCTGCGACTTATAGGCCGGTGCGACTTATACGTCGATTTTTCCAATATTTTGGTCATAATTTGACTTTGGTCAAAAACTCCAAAAATGGTGCAGTACCAGTTTCGGCCGCTATGGGCGCTAAGAAACCCTTTACAGTACCTACACTGTTGACATCTGCCTGGTCCAAAAATGGTGCAGTGACACAGAAGATGAAGACTTCAATGGTTTTGAATAAATAAATAAAAACCATAAAATAAATACAGTATCTGTTTCTGTCATCATTTTAAACTGAGACACGTTTTTTACTGTAATGTCAGCTAATAAAAATATATTTTTATGTGTTTATCTTTAAAGATAAATGATGAAAGACACAAAATATACAAAAATTATGTTCATTTATTAATGAAAAGTTCAACTAAGACACATCAAACAAAATACTGTAGTTTTTATGTGATAATCTTGTCAAAAGTCCTTCCAAACAATTTGGCAGCCAGTCCATTTTGGGCAAAACACCAGTTCACGTGAGGTGCGACCTATAGGCCGGTGCGACTTATACGTTGATTTTTCCATTTAATTGGGCATAATTAGGTTGGTGCGACTTATACTCCGGTGCGACTTATACGCCGACGAATACGGTAATCCTTGACCTCTTTATACAATGGCCGAGGGATGGAATTATAATTTTTCTGGACAGGGGTGGTATCTGTTGTGGTAATCTGGAGCTGTAAACCAGGAATGCATCCAATGTCTCCTTCTTCAGATGCAAATACATCCGACTCTTCATACAACATTTGGCGTACCATATCCTGTTCATGCTCAGAGAGATGATCCAAATTGACATTTGGATGCCATTTCTCTTGTGACTCAACAGGTGTATGGTTTCTCTTTTTGGAATAGTCTCCATCATTTAGTGAGTTCACCTGGGTGGTGCACAAGAGTGGGTCATCCTGTCCACCAGGGACGTGCAGAGGGGGGGCTATGGGGGCTTGAGCACCTGCCCCTTTTTATCCTTGCCCCTAAGTGCCCTTTTGGTTAAAAAAATAAATAAATAAAAAATTAAATTTCCTATTCTAAGCCCTCCTCTGACATATAATAACATGTGCTAAAATTATTATTTTATTTTATTATTATTATTTTTGTATTTTGCCAGAAAAACAACATAATAAGCCTTCCGGTCACGTCCCAACACTACATTCCCCACAATGCAACAGTAGTAGTAGGGGTGGGGCCAATCTGATCCGGAGTCGTGTCTCATGAACCCAGAGTAATAATGCTGCGCATAAACATCAAGACCTGCCTCACATTCAGGAAATCCCTTTCATTTTACAGCCAGCTACAGCGTGTGGATTGAGTGAGTCGCACTTTAACAGCTAGCCAACTTTTCATCGTAACATGTCTGCTGTGTGGAAGTATTTTACACTAAACACAGCAAGACAGCAACGTGCAATGTCTGTAGAGCCATAGTGCCACATTAAACTGCGGTCAAGTTAGTTTTATATTGGACATTTGTGCTCCGGGGCTTCAGCGGGACGCCACTCTCGCTGAACCGAAACAGGGAGACCGACCGCGGCCAGCTGCATCCAGTCCGACCCGCTGTCTGACCGTCTCGTAGGAGGGACAGGCTGAGAGCGGCTGACCAAAATCAGAACGCCCGCCCCGGATTGAAAAATAAAAACACACTGCTGAAGCCACGGAGCTCAAATGTTCACCGATAAGTTGTTAAACTTCATCATAATTAATGACCAACAGCTATCAGCTGTAGAAAATGAAGGATTTTGCAGCTTGATACTTACAGCCAACAATCATAAAAAAGCATATTAATTAAAAATCACAAGAAAACTGTGTTAAAAAAACATAAACAGCTACATTATAAAACAATGTAAAATACAGTACTAAAATCGGGAACATGTCTGTGTTGATTTATGCCAAGAACTTAGCAGATGTAAAGCTATTTAATATTTTATTTAATCCATTTATTCATTCATTTAAAAGAAGTACTAAGACAGAGTACATGTGTGTGAATGAGAGGGAGGCCAGTGGAACAGTGAGGCTACAAGGAGCAGAGGTCACAAAGATGCAGGACTTCAAGTACTTGGGTTCCACTGTCCAGGAAAATGGGAAATGTGGTAAAGAGGTGAAAAAGAGAGTCCAAGCAGGATGGAGTGATGGAAAAAAGTTTCAGGAGTGATTTGTGACAAAAAGGTGTCAGCAAAGGTCAAAGGAAAAGTTTACAAGACAGCTATATTGTATGGTCTGGAGAAGGTGTCATTGACAAAAAGACAGGAGAAAGAACTGGAAGTGGCAGAAATGAAGATGCTGAGGTTCTCCTTAGGAGTGACAAGGATGGAGAAGATCAGGAATGAGATAATCAGAGGTACAGCACATGTTGAACAACTGGGAGATAAAGTTAGGGAGGACACACTGAGATGGATTGGACATGTCCAGAGGAGGGACAGTGGGTATATTGGTAGAAGGATGTTAGAAATGCAGCTGCCAGGAAAAAGACAAAGAGGAGATATATGGATGCAGTTAGAGAGGACATGAAGGTAGTTGGAGTGAGGACAGAGGATGCAGAGGACAGAGTGAGGTGGAGGAGGATGACTCACTGTGGCGACCCCTCAAAAGGGAAAAGCAGAAAGAAGAAGAAGAAGATTCATTCATTTAAAAGAGATAAAATAAAACAAATTAATCAAAAAGAAAACATTGAATGAAAAGAGTGCAGAAAGAAGAAAAAAATTCTTATATCACCCCCTTATAATAAACATTGAACCAGTCCGTCCCTTGGCTTGTAGCAAATTTGTTTTTTTGGCCCTCCATGTATTTGACTTTGACATCCCTGGCTTATGCAATAGGGAGCACATTGCCCGTCCAAAACCTATCATCTCTCCATAATGGATATATGTCCGATCTTCTAACTTCCTTTGCTGCATAATGTACATTGCATTTATTCTAGCGTTAGGTAAATGTATCTTGAAGGAGAATAGCACTTAAATAAAAGTCCAACAAGAATATTCATTTAGAATTAAAAATAACTCACCCTGAACTACCATAATAGATAAATTTAATAACCAATCAAGTTGCTCCTGTCCAATAAAAGCGTACAAATGAAAGGGAAAAACCTATCCAGACTTTAAGTAAGTTTAGGGTCTGGTTCGCAGAGTATGGAGTTAAATTTGTTTCACAATTATTCAATGAAAAAAAACTAACCTCAGTTAAGTAAAATAAAATTGTAATCAAAACTTTTGGAATTGTAACAATTTCTTCTTTTTTTAAAAATAAAAACATAATTTTTTTTTTTAATTAAATAACAAATTTTTCTCTCGTGAACTTAAAAAGTTATTTGCAAAACATAAACTTTTATTTGCACACATCAGACATCTTTTTTGTTGTTGCTATTTTAGGCTCTACCCACGACGTCATGTGAGAATCGCAAGCAAAACTTTGAATGACAAACAAAAACTTAGAATAGCAAGCAAAGATTTCTGGCATGCGCAAATAATTATTTCACTTCATGACACAAAAATTTGTGATTTTAATTTTAAAAAGTTTTTTTAAGCAAAACTTTTATTAGTTAAAAAAATTACAATTCAAAATGTCTTGATCACAATTTTATTTTATGTAATTGAGGTTAGTTTTTTTATAGGATAATTGTGAAACAAATTGAACTCTATAGCAGAGGTCCCATTTTCATAATTTTATAGATTACAGTACACTAAAAAGTTACACTGTGCCCTTGTTTTTCAATTTTGTAATTTATCGTTGTTTATTAAACTCTGAAAGCTATGTGACTTTGTTAATATTCTGTCCTAAAATGTGGTTAGATGTGCCCCTTTTTTCTGAGCACCTGCCCCTTTAGTGGGCTCTGCACGTCCCTGCTGTCCACTGACTCGTTTGTGAGATGATTGAGAGATATTTACAGGTTTGGTTCCATCAATTTCCTCGATGAATCCTAAAGCTGTTCTTGGATGTAAGAAAATGTCGTGATTGGTTGAATTCTGGACTGGAATTCTCACCATTTTTGAAACTCCAACAGGTACGTCAACCAGAGCAGGGAATAACTCCAACCCGTCCGATATGATGCTCTGTATGTCTGGTTCAAACAACATTACTCCTCCTCCTGGAAAAGTTCTGATGCGACATTTCACTTCACAGATTTGGCCACTTTGAACATTAAGACCCTTCTTTCCAACTCTCACTGTAGAACTCTTTGATTCTTTTTGAGATGGCATAGTGCAAACCACAGAGACTAGAGTTTCAACACTACTCTTTTGAATTCTCAAAGCCTCTGACAATAAGTTCACTAAGTTGACGTTGTTCGTCTGGTCAGTGTTTCCCATTATGATTTCTTGTATCACATTAAAGCCTAGCAAAGGGCTGCTCACACTCTCTTGACTTACAAGCAACGGAACATAGAGGGCAACTGAACCATATTTGATGCTTTTGATCTCGAGCAGGACTTCTATCCACCCATCAAATGGCACCTCTGTTCCATTAGCTGCTGTGACTTTGAGAGGGTGTTCTGGTAGTAGACTCTCAAGTGGTTGGATCGTTACATTTGGTAGAGCTTTCTGCACCCATGACTTCTCCACTATGCTCACTTGTGCCCCACTGTCCAGTAGCATCTGCAATTTGACACCATTTAGTTGGCATGTCACCGTGCATCTACCACCAATCAGCTGTGCAACATGTTTCTTCTCAGTAAAGTTGTTTTGTTTGATGGGCCTGGTGGAAGATGGTGTGCCCACTTGAAGATGCGGCGTTGCAGTGGTGTGGGACTCTGCATTCTCTCTGATCACTGGTGGTCCCACCCCAGCGACCTCACCTCGTTTCCCGACTGGTTGTTCTTCATCAGACAGCCAACCGCTCTGTGTCCCTCTTTCCCGCACTTGAAACAGTGACTGCAGTTCTCGTTTCTTTGGGAGACACATTGCTGACATCTTCGTTTAGCTTCTGACTTTACTGACTGTTTTTGGTGGGGAGAAGGTGTGAGAATGTTTTCAGTCCCTGGACTAAGCATAGGTGTTAAAGCTTTCTCCAAACTCTTGGTCAGTGATGAAACCTGTGCTGTTAGCTCCTGTATGGCAGTACGGTTAGCTTGGACTTCTGCCTGCATCTGAACTACATTCTGACTTTTCTTATCCATCTGCACTGTACTGACATTGACTGTTTTGGGTTTAACAGTCTGACCCAATCTATTTTGTCTCTCTGTGTCTTCACCTACTGACTTTGTTATCACTTCTAGGATAAAATCATCAGTAACGTTCTCATCTGAAATGTGGGGTTTAAGATCTTGTCGGATGTATGAATATTTTTCATGTATCCCCTGGTAAAGTGAATGCAGGAACACTCCCTGAACTAATTTTTTTTCATATTGTAAACCTGTACTTACTTTAGAAGCAAAAAGTACACGCTGTTTTAACCCCATCATTCTATACATAAACTGTTGTGGACCTTCTTTATCATGTTGTCTTGCATTGCTCAGTTCTTGGAATAATTCATTACTGCTCTTATCTTTAAGATGTGCTCTGAGAAAACGCTTCAGTTCAGTTACAGTTAGACTATCTTTTGTCATAAGCATGTCTTTGAATGTACCCGGTTTAATTATTCTGAGAACTGTTCTAATGATCTCAGTCTCAGTGAAACCTTCACTCAGTCCTTCATCAATTTGCTTACACAAGCAGTTAAAACTCACGTCTGAGTCAGAGTCTGAGATCTGACCAGCATGAATCCGAAATTCTCTTCGTGGGAGTAATGCAGCAACATCCGTCAGTTTTACTAACCCAGTTACCTGATGAGCAACAACTGGTGTTGACACTATCTTACTCCTCGCTGAAGCTGCTACAATCTGCTCAGTCTTGTACCCCGATGTAGCTTCCTCTTCATCCACTGAATGATGTGGGTTCTTTGCTTCTTGGGCTGACTGCAGTTCATTTATGAGGTCACGAAACATCAGCAGGTGCGACATCCCTTGGTCCTCCAGACTCCTTAATTGTTTACTTCTTAAAAAGTCAACAATGAAGTCAAAGAGTTCCACCTCGGACGACTCCTCCCCTGGCATGTCTTCTCCCACCTCATCTTGGCATGATACTGCTAGCTGGTGAAGCAGGTCTCTTCTAGCATCCTTAATCAGTTGGTGAAGCAGCTGCTGGATCTCCCACTGAAGCTCATGTAGCGTCGTCATCTCTGGATACCTGAAGTCTTGCTTTAGGTCATCAGCTCATAGAACAGGAAGTCAGGATCCCACGGTTCTTTGTTGGATAGCACCAAGCCAGCAGGAGGCGCTATCC
>JBBPBX010060544.1:0-13840 GCA_038048925.1 Garcialebias charrua
ATTGTGTTTACTCTGTGACACAGTTCACACTTGGACTTGTGATTCTGTGTGTAAAAAGTTCAGGGTTGACCTGCAGAGTTAAATGTCATTAAGCAAAATAAGAAAGAGGAATGATTATACCTTTGAAAGTTTTTATTTAACACAAAGCAAAACCAATGTGTCATTTTAACTTCAGTAAAAATATTTAAGTAAAAGTTGTCTGACAGAAAAAATGAGCATTAGACCTAACAAAGGAACATTTACTGATCATTTCAACTCCAGTTTGTCATCAACTCTAGTTAAAATATTGTCTAGTCAGCCTGGTAAAGGGTCAGTAGTGAACAATACTTTAACTTCCTGACACTATTTTCAAAACTTGGACCTGAGTGTCGAGACATTTGGAGAAATCTCTTGTCTCCTAACATCCATGAACTGGCACATTGCAGCAAGAATTTCTTGTTCAACTTCAGAAGAAGTTGGTTTTCAAAGATTTTTGAGTCCAGTCTGAGAGAGAATCTGTCCTGCTGTACTGAACAGTCTTTCAATACTCTTTAAATGATCTTTCACTAATATTTCACTAATATTTCAATAGTCTTTCAATAGTCTTTCAGTAATTTTTTAATAAGGCCATGGGTGTTGTGTATCTTCTGGCTGACTCTCCATGGTGGAATCCGTTGCGGGTCTGTTAGCAGTGCTTTGGGTATGCCCAGCTCAATGACGTACAGTATATACTTTGTACAGGTAGTCCCCGACTTACGAGCGAGTTCCGTTACTACGACTATCTCGTAAGATGAAAATTCGTATGTCGGAACCCGAAACACGTGTCGCTCGCAAGTCCGGATTTTCGGTCGTAAGTCGGAAAATTCATGCTAGCGCTACTACGAACACTCGTTTTTCAACACAAACTACATACTAGTTCATAAACATGCTCAGAAACTTGTTTACAAACTGTTAGCTAACACACTTTCATCTAAAAACACATACTAGTGCTGTATTTTCTGTATGTTCTGCACAACTTTACTGTTCGTTAGTCAGCTCGTAAGTCCGGAACCTCATATGTCGATGTGCTCGTAAGTCGGGGACTACCTGTACTACAAAGTAGAACACACATCATTGGCCCAGGCGGGTCTAACGTTACCTGCCCACTTTGCAGTGATTCAATGAACAAACTCTCCTCTCACCATTGGTTACTTTCAAACTAACGAACAAATTAAAAAAAAGTTTAAAAAACGCAATGTGAATGTATCTTGTAACTCGCTGCATTACAGAAATGTAGTGTAGTAGAAAGTACAGATAGTTAATGTAAAATGTAGTAGAGTAAAAATAAAAAGTACCCACATTTCCGCCCTCATCTGCCCCACTCTGAGCCCTTGAGCAAGGCCCTTCACCCCCACCATCTGCTCCCCCGGGTGCTCTAGATGCAGCTCTCTGCTCCACACAGAGGGCTGTGGTAGCTCGGTGCCTGTGGTTGTGTCAGGAAGCAATCAGCACATCTTCATGTGAGTTATTTCACTGGAGACGCCTGAAGGAGGAGCAGCTGAAAGAAGACAACAACAAGATGTTGGCTCCGGCGGACGTCATCCACCTGGGCCGAGCGCACGTTGTTTTGGCTCGTTACGAACGTCAGCTGATCGCAGGATGTTTTCTCTCTTCACACGTGGCTCGTTGCGGTTTGCAGCCGTGCAAAGTGTTTAGTGGTGCCTGCTGGGAACTCGTCATCCAGAGACGCTGATCACACGGCAGACATGGCGTTCACAACCTGCAGGGTCCTCGTTAAACACAACAACAGCCGAACGCTCCGAGCTAAGAGCAGCTTGTGTGTTCAGCTCTGAACAATGTGACGACAGAGCTCGCTGGCGTCTGCTCCAACACACGGAGCTCCGTCAGCAGGAAGCGTTGGATTCCTCTGTCCCTCGTGATGTGCATGTTCTCCTGCCGGTTTGGAAAGAAACAAAAAATAAATAACTTACAATGTGTAGCTCAGTCTGTAACAGTGTGCCCTGAACTATGGGGTCAGACAGACTTCCTTCCATCCATCCATCCATCCATCATCCATCATCCATCATCCATCCATCATCTTTACCTGCTTCTTCCTTTTACGTTCACTTGTGCCCATGTCCAGCTATCACTGTGCGAGAGGTGGGAAACACCTGGGCCTGTCTCCAGTCCATCACAGGGACACATAGAGACAATCGAGACAACCACTCACTCTCTCTTCTAGAAACAATTTAGAGTTACCATCAGTCCAACATGCATGTTTGGCTGATTGGTAACTCTAAATTGACCCTGGGTGTGAGTGAGACAGGTCCCTCTTGTAAATGAGTCCCCGTGGCTCAACGAGGCTAGCCTGTATAAATAAAGGTTGAATGAATGAATGAATTCTTTAGATAGAAATTCTTCTTCCCACAAACTTCTATAACACTTTTAATTCAAACATAAAAACAGATTTGTCTGTTTTCACTGCTGTTGGACGGGTTTTATCTCAAATCCCCTCAGAGGTCAGAGTGGACACACCTCATCCCTAATTCACCGTAATATGGTCTGTAGTATGATACAGATCATATTACATCTATGTAATATGGTCTGTAGTATGATACAGATCATATTACATATATGTAATATGATCTGTATCATACTACAGACCATGTTACATACTGTATATATAATATGGTCTGTAGTAGGATACAGATCATATTACATCTATGTAATATGGTCTGTAGTATGATACAGATCATATTACATCTATGTAATATGGTCTGTAGTATGATACAGATCATATTACATCTATGTAATATGGTTTGTAGTATGATACAGATCATATTACATCTATGTAATATGATCTGTATCATACTACAGACCATGTTACATACTGTACTGTATATGTAATATGGTCTGTAGTAGGATACAGATCATATTACATCTATGTAATATGGTCTGTAGTATGATACAGATCATATTACATCTATGTAATATGGTCTGTAGTATGATACAGATCATATTACATCTATGTAATATGGTTTGTAGTATGATACAGATCATATTACATCTATGTAATATGATCTGTATCATACTACAGACCATGTTACATACTGTACTGTATATGTAATATGGTCTGTAGTAGGATACAGATCATATTACATCTATGTAATATGGTCTGTAGTATGATACAGATCATATTACATCTATGTAATATGGTCTGTAGTATGATACAGATCATATTACATCTATGTAATATGGTTTGTAGTATGATACAGATCATATTACATCTATGTAATATGGTCTGTAGTATGATACAGATCATATTACATCTATGTAATATGGTCTGTAGTATGATACAGATCATATTACATGTATGTAACATGGTCTGTAGTATGATACAGATCATATTACATAGAAGTAATAATATGTCATAATATAATATAATATACACCAACTGTTTTCTTTAGAACACAAAGGGTCATTTTAAATTATATTATCTTCACTAAACACTGCAGGTACAAAAAATTACTCATGTAGGATGATCAGACATTTCTACTGATGATGTCTCAGGATTACGTTTTTAATCTGAGGCTTACTTTTCAGTCTGCATTTCTGCCTAAAGTGCTTTGTGCTGTTGCTCCCACCCCCTAAAAAGTGGGCAGTGGCCATCATGAAAAGTGATGTGGCCGTTCAAAGTGGACTCTTTATCATTTCAGACTTCATGACGTCTCTAATCAGACCTGGACCAACAGGAAGAGGGTTAAACCTGAAATTTCAAAATAAAACTCAAGAATAGATTTCAAAACAAGTGCCAAGCTCTTTTATATTTTAGACTGTTTGGAAGAAAAAAAAGTCCCACATTCCTGTTGGGCTTTTTAAGAAATCCTCAAAGTTCAACATTTATTTTCACTGTTATGCCGACGATACACAGCTTTACATCAGGACTGGAGCATCATCATCATCTTCCCCATTGTCATCTCCATCTTCGCTCACTGTTCTCTCTACCTGCCTGGAGGAAATAAAAGCATGGATAAATCAGAACTTTCTTCAATTAAACTGCTCCAAGACTGAGGCCATATTGATTGGCACCCCTCACCAGGTACAAACATCAACTATAACAACAATCTCCTTCTCTGGTCAAGACATCCCCCTCTCCACCTCTGTTACAAATCTTGGAATAAAAATGGACTCCAATCTTACATTTGAAAATCACATTAAGCTTCTGTTTAAAACTTGCTTCTTCCATCTTCGAAACATCTCCAGACTTCGCCCATCTCTAACTTTTTCTGATGCTGAGAAGCTCGTCCATGCTTTTGTCTCCTCCAGGCTCGACTACTGCAACTCCCTGTTTATTGGAATCCCTGGCAAAAACCTTCAGAAACTTCAATATATTCAAAACAGTGCAGCAAGGATTTTATTGAGAGTTCGTAAATTTGAACATATTACACCCATTCTCCATAACCTCCATTGGCTTCCTGTCACCTACAGAATTCAGTACAAAACTGCTCTCATTACACATCAATGCTTACACGGAACTTCACCTGACTATCTAAAGGACATTCTTGCACCATATTCATCCACCCGGTCTCTACGATCACAGAACAGTAATCTACTTCACATTCCACAAACCAAATTAAGGACCATGGGAGACCGGGCATTCAGTGTGGCTGCCCCCCGCCTATGGAACTCCCTCCCTGACTACCTGAGAGCTCCACAGTCACTGGTTGACTTTAAACAAGGCTTAAAGACTTTTCTTTTTAAGCAAGCCTACTCTGCCTCCACATGATTATACCTTTAATCTTAGTTGATACTATTATTGATTTACTTGATTTTCTCACTTGTTTTTATTTGATCTTTGATTTTTGTTGCACTTGTAGCACTTTTAGATTTTCGTTAAAGGGGACCACACATGCAAAATTCACTTTTTAATGTTTTTTTACTCAACTTTGGGTATTTACTTCATAAAAAAACAGTCCTTGTGCCAAAAAAATGCACCCAGTGGTTTATTTACTCTAAGTAGATTTATTTGTCTGTGATTAAAAACGCTTCGTTTCACACTTCCTGCGGTTTGTGACGTCACAAACCGTAGCCAATCACCTCAAACCTGAGTCCAGCCCCTCACCTAGCAACCCCTGGTGATGCTCCACCCACTTGAGTATAAAAGATGTCACGGTTGCCTAGCGGTTTAGGAGCTGACCTGGCGGTCATTTATTTATTTATTTATTCATTTATTTAGCCCCCGGGGGGCTAGGGGTTTGCCCTGCTCCAGCCATGCAGCACATCTCGAGTAAAACCAGAATGTTTTATTACCTTGTTTGAATGAACTCTGTCTCGTTGAAACTGTGCACACACACTCTCGCGGTTTGGACTTGTTTCTTATATGATGAAGGACTACTTTTGCACAACTGTCAGTTTGGTTGAGCGGTTACGACACTTGAGCGGCACGCAGGAGACCAGGGATCGCATCCTGTCAACGGCATCTTTTTTTCCCCCTTTTTTTAAAGCCTTTTGTTTCTGAGAAATCGGGGTGAGACTAGATATATACATCGACATAATAATACTTTATAATTGTTATTTTTACGTTTTAGTTCAATTTTTAGTGTAATATCGCTCCCAACGCGCAGCCGGCAGAAAACTGTGCACACACACACACTTACGCCAAAATTACACTACATGCGGTCCGCTCCGCTCCGTAGGTCGCAGCTGAGCATCTCAAACTGCAATTTCCACTTCCTCCGCTCAGCTCAGGTCCGCCTGCATGCGCCGCTCCTAGACGCATGCGCGGGATTTGCAGGATCGCGCGATAAATCAAGTGATAAATAAGTAAGTCAGAACAAAACAATTCATTCGGTGGAAGAAGGAGAACAACAGTAGAGACTGCTGCCTTGATCTTCTCTCGTAAATGAGCGACAGGACATGGTTTGAGCAACAGGAAGTGATGTATTACATTTCAGAATAAAATACTTTATTTATTTATTTCTTGTATTGCGTTTGTAGGCGTAGTCATAAATGATAGTTTGACAGCATTTTTGTACAAATAAATCCGTATAGAGCTAGGATTAGTCCGCCCGTGGTGATTTTATTTTGTAAATACGGAAGTTGTGCTCGTTCCTTTTCCTGTTGGTGCGACGTAATCTTCAAAAGTTGACTCCGGCACAGCTCCGGCGTCCGGCAGAAATAGAAAAATTTCTAATTTTGACGGACTGCCGTCCGCTCTCCGCAGCTCGCTGCCGCCGTGCGGAGCCAGTGTAAACTCTGTCAATGGGTGCGTATTTGCTGCGGAGGTTGGACCGGAGCGGGGCGGAGCCGGAACGCGTGTGGGGTAATTTTGGGGTTACTCGCGGGACGACAGTCTGTACCATCAAGCACCACTGATCGATATATTTTCAGATTAGCAACTTATTTATTTTAAGAATACCTTTCACTTCATCAAAATCTAATCAAAACTTCAGCGTTCTAAAAGTAGGTGGTTGTATGTATTTCTTATACGATGAAGGACTGCTGTTGTTCAACTGAGCCGGTAGGTCAGTGAGTAAAACAACTGGTGTCGCACCCAAAGGACTGGGGTTCGCGTCCCGGCCATGGCATCTTTTTTTTTTTTTCCGGAGAGATCGGACTGCAGTGAGCTGCTGGCTTTTGAGGACAGTGTGGGTCCGGTCCGGTCAGAGGTTAGGTTGCCTCATATGGACAAATTAACTGGAAACACTGTGAACTTTGCGTTTGTCTGGATTGGATGTGCAGCCGTGGACCAAAGCGCCGCATGCAACTAGCAGGAGCTACGCGGGCTGTTTGTTACCGAAGGAGGAGGAAGAGCTCGGATTCGGGAGGGCATGATAAAAAGGAGCAGCTAATGGCGGCGCACACAAACAGCTTTCGGTAAGTTATCTTTTAAGCTAGCACTAACAGTAAGTCAAACGAGTAATAAAAAAAGGCTAATTTTAAAACAACAACAGATTTGAGATACTGGCAGTTACAGAGGGCGGAGACAGAGTTTTGACGGGCGTGGACTTCAGAGCTCATTATCATAAACAGGTCGTTTAGAACGGAAGTTAGAAATGGCAGAATTAAAAAGGGTATAATTTATTATCTAAGAATTATTTTTTGTATTAAATTGAATGAACGGGGTCTGGATAGCACACAGACATACCATAAAAATTAAAAAAACCAATATGTGGTCCCCTTTAATGAAAAGTGCGTTATAAATCAAATTCATTATTGTTATTATTAAAGCCCATCCTCCATCAGCTTTTCTAAAAAATAAAATGAGTTGTTACCTTTGCTTGTGGTTCTTTGAATAAATAAATGAGAAAAGGCAAAGTGGAAGTGGAGACTCTGCTTCAGCGTCTGTTTCTCAGAGACGAGCTGTCGTGTTGATTTGACTCAAAACAAAAAACTCTCAGACCAGCTCAACTCTCGTTTCTAGTTTTCAGGTGATGTCTTGTAGTTTTTGTTCATCATGAGCATCACAGAGACGTGTTTTCACAGCTGTCTGCACGTGCACACACACATGCACACTGAGCGACCTCCTCCCAGAATCCACTGCAGAGTGTGAAGATGTCTGAACATTTCCACTTCTTGACAAATTATCACAAAGCAGCAAAACTTTGTTCTACCATCAACAAACTAATCAAACAGAACGAGTTAATATTAATAAATAAAATAAAGTGACATTATTTTTGAGTTTTCCCTGTTGTGATTGTTTATCTCAAGGTTCAAATATCTTTATTGTCATGCGCATCACATGTGGTACATGAGGTGGAGTGAAATTATGTACTCGGGTTCCCATTTACACCCAAAATAGCAACAACAACAACAACAAAAAAATATATATATATATACTGTATATTTTTTTAACAATACAGGTAGTCCCTGAGTTATGACGGAGTTCCGTTCCTACGCCCGTTTGTAACACGGATTTCGACGCAAGTCGGAAAACACATACACACTGGCCGCCCCATATACACGTACATGTACGGTACTGTACAGTTACCAAGCACTTAGCCTATCCTAACACAGTACCCTACATAATCATCAAAAACCACATACAGTACATTTGGAGCCATAATGAAGGAAAAAAAAGTTAATTTCTTACTGGGAGCTAGTCAATTCTTCCTCCGTCTGTTAGCATGTTAGCTCGTTGCACCTCCGGTCCAGCTCGCGGTTTCTGCCGTCTGGTGACACCGTCCACCACCTTTTGTTTACGACGTAAAACCGCCGTCAACCTCTGTCCAGTAAGGTCTCCACCTCCACTGCTTTGCTGTTTGTGCCGTGAAACTCGGTCCAGAGCGGGTCTCTCTCTCTCTGTTTTTCCGTTGCATCAAGCTACTGCTACTTCTACCATCAAACAGGAAGTACAACCGGAACTGGCTTTTCAAAAAGTATATATTTATTTAAATAAAAAAAATTATGAGATGCGTGACGTAACCCCGAAACGTCGTAACCCGAGGACTACCTGTATATGTGGGCGGCCGTGGCGTAGTGGTAATGGCAGTCGTCTCCCGATCGGAAAGTTGGCGGTTCGACTCCCGGGACCCGCACCATGTGTCGTTGTGTCCTTGGGCAAGACACTTAACCCTGAGTTGCTCCCGGTAGGACTGGAAAGCACCTTGCATGGTAGTCTGCCGCCACCGGTTTATGAATGTGTGTAGCATTCAATATATGTGTAGCACTTTGAGATTTTCAGTAATGAAAAGTGCGTTATAAATTGAATTAATTATTATTATTATTATTATTATATGAGGATGTAAGATTGGCGCTAAATACTGCACTAATGTAAAATTAAACAGCAGCCTGAACATGAGTCTTTTTTTGTGAGCAGATGGGTATGAATACAACAGCTTAAAGGCAAGAGATCATCAGCACAGATGTCACATATCACCAGTTAAAGTGACATTACAGGGATTCACGAGTCTAACAGACTCAGGGTAGAAGCTGTTCCTCAGTCTAGTGGTTCTACACTTAATACTCCTCAGCCTCCTTCCTGAGGGGAGCGGGGAAAAAAGTGTGTGTGCTGGGTGAGTGTGGTCCTTCATGATGCAGGTTTCCTGCATCTGGAGGTGTAGATGTCTGTGATGGTGTTGAGACTGACTCCAACAGTCATCTCTGGTCTCATAAGTAGCAGTCAGTATGGGTTTAGAGGAAAAAACTCTACATCAATGGCTCTCATGGATTTAATGGAACAAATAACTAATGCTGTCGATCATAAACAGTACTGTGTTAGTGTTTTTGTTGATCTAAAAAAAGCATTTGATACCATTGACCACACCATTCTCCTTGAAAAACTAAATAAATATGGTATTAGAGGACCAGCATTACAGTGGGTATCTAGCTATTTGAAAGATAGGAAACAGTTTGTGCAAATAAATGATGTTAGATCTGACCTCCGTGATATCACTTGTGGAGTTCCTCAGGGCTCTGTGCTTGGACCAAAGTTATTTATTTTATATGTGAATGACTTGGTAAATGTGTCAGGACTTCTTAAATGTGTTCTTTTTGCCGATGACACCACATTTTTCTGTTCGGGTAAAGACATAAAACAGATTTTGGATATGATGAAAACAGAATTTATAAAAATACAAACTTGGTTTAAATTAAACAAATTATCTTTGAATTTAGATAAAACTAATTACATGATATTCAGTAACAAAAAGAGAATTGTTGACGATCCATTTGAAATTGAAGATGTTGTGATCTGTAAAGTGAGTGAAGTGAAGTTTCTGGGTGTTATCATTGATGACAAACTGACATGGAAACATCATGTAAATTCCATTAAAACAAAAATAGCTAGATCAATTGCAGTACTGTATAAAGTCAGGGATTTTTTAATTGATAAAGCTCTGTATATGTTGTATAACACAATCATTGTTCCACATTTAATCTATTGTATTGAGGTTTGGGGAAAAGCGTGCAAAACAATTACAAAGCCTGTTTTTATTTTACAAAAGAGAGCTGTAAGAGTAATCACCAGAAAACATTTCAGTCACCCATCAAACACTTTGTTTCTTCAGCTAAACTTATTGAAATTCCAGGAATTGGTAGAATATAGTATTTTATCAGTTATGTATAGGGCTCATAATAACACATTACCTTTAAATATCCAAAGAAATTTTATAAAAAGACAAAGTGATTACAATCTCAAAGGGACAGAGATATTCATCAAACCACAATTCAGAACCAGCTTAAAGGGACGGTCTACCTCAATTCAGGGAGTTCGATTGTGGAATGCTCTGGAGAGTGATGTTAAAAATGCAAAATCAATGTATACATTTAAGAAAAAGGTCAAAAAGGACTTGCTCAAAAACTATATATGATGTAACTTAGTGTGTTTGTGTATTACACTTATGTTGTACTTATGATGTAGCTTAGTGCGTTTGTGTATTACAGTTAGAAAAATTAAGTAGAGTTATTCATTTTGTGATGTAGTTTGTGTATTACAGTTAGAAAAATTAAGTAGAATTATTCATTTTGTGATGTAGTTTGTGTATTACAGTTAGAAAAATTAAGTAGAATTATTCATTTTGTGATGTAGTTTGTGTATTACAGTTAGAAAAATTAAGTAGAATTATTCATTTTGTGATGTAGTTTGTGTATTACAGTTATAATAATAATAATAATAATAATCATTTTATTTAAAAGCGCCTTTCAGGACACCCAAGGACACTTAACAAACCAACACAGTGTAATACAGAGCAAACATTATCAGCGACAAATTGAAATATAAAATACATAAAGGATATAAAATGGAAGATAAAAATACATTTAGTAAAGTTAGTGATAAGCTAGTCTAAAGAGATGGGTTTTCAGGGCAGTCTTGAACAGAGAAAGGGAGGTGGTGTTTCGAAGGTCTGGCGGTAGAGCGTTCCAGAGGTGAGGGGCAGAGCAGGTGAAGGCCCTGCTCCCCATGGTGGAGAGGCGGGCAGAGGGTACATGGAGATGTAGCGAAGAGGAGGATCTGAGAGAGCGTGATGGGATGGAGATTTGTAGGAGGTCAGATAGATAAGGAGGGGCAAGGTTGTGGATAGATTTGAACGTGAGGAGTAGAATTTTGAAGATGATGCGTGATTTAACCGGGAGCCAGTGGAGCTGCTGCAGGACAGGAGTGATGTGGTTATAGTAGGAGGTTTGAGTGATGACACGGGCAGCTGAGTTCTGGACCATCTGTAACTTGTGGAGAGATTTGTTGGGGAGGCCGTAGAGAAGGGAGTTGCAGTAATCGATACGGGAAGTCACAAGACTGTGCACCAGGATGGCTGTGGAGCGGGGTGTGAGAGAAGGACGGAGACGGTTAATATTACGGAGGTGGAAATAGGCAGACCGAGTAATATTGTTGATGTGTGAAGTGAAGGAGAGAGTGGTGTCGAGGATGACACCGAGGCTCTTGACCTGAGGGGAGGGGGATAGCAGAGAGTTGTTAAGGGGGACGAGAAGATGTTCTGATTTTGAAATAGAGTTTTTGGTACCGACGAGAATGACTTCTGTTTTGTTGCTGTTTAGTTGAAGGAAATTGTTAGAAAACCAGTGATTTAGCTCATTGAGACAGTCGGTGAGGATGGAGGGAGGGTGGGTGGAGTTAGGTTTGGATGACAAGTAGAGCTGCGTGTCATCAGCATAGCAGTGGAAATGGACGCCGTGTTTGCGGAAGATGTGGCCTAGAGGAAGGAGGTAAATGATGAAGAGGAGGGGTCCGAGGACAGAGCCTTGGGGGACACCCGTGGAGACAGGGGAAGACTGGGAACGGAAGGATTTAAGCTGAATGAATTGAGTGCGGTCAGAGAGATAGGAGGTGAACCAGTCTAACGGGGTACCTGAGATGCCAATGGAGGTTAGTCTAATTAAGTAGAATTATTCATTTTGTGATGTAGTTTGAAGGTTATCATTGGTTGAACAAACTGTGAAATAAGGGGCAGATATAATAAGATTTCATCTTCTTTCTGCTCCCTTCATTTTATCCTACTTGTAATCTTGTATCTGATGAACCTGTCTTGTATTGTTCTTTTAAAATGAATGAATAAACATCAAATCAAATATAAGACAACTAGTAGAAACAATTCTTGGTGTTGGAATATTTTGATCTTCTTTAACTCATGTTGACACAGCCATCAGAGCACTAAGAGTCCGTCGTTAGGCTGATGGTGCTCCTCCATCATGTGAACAGCTGGTTCTGGCTGTCAACAACAAACCACCAGGAGAAGGTGTTATTTATAAGACTGAGTTTGTCGCAGCTCCTCAGACTGAAGAAGTCTTCTGGATAAAAAATGAAACATTTCAACAAGAAGAATCATCCAGAGGACCTGACGCAACCTGGTTAGAATCTTAAAATGAGAACCTGTTGGTAATCTGTAAAATACGTAATTCAAAAAATAAACAGGTGCAGTGAAATGATCTTTTCTGAAATACACAAAAGAAGTGGGTCCTCTAATGTCAGTCGTGACTAAATCAGTTGATGCTTGAAAATCATTTTTACTGGGACTGAACTGAGGCGTTTCCTGTTTCTGTCAGATTGTTGCAGCGTTTTTGACCGTTGGATAAACTTCAGCTATAACAGCTTTGCATAAAATAAAGATTTAATGCTCTGTCTTTAAAATATGAGGGTGGGGTCACGAGTCCGTCCAGGAGGAAAGATCTCAGCCGACCTCACGATGTAACGGGAAAAGATCCAAACCCGTCCCGTGCTTTCAAATCTCATCATCTCAGGTTCGTCCTCACCGATCCTCCGGCCGGCTCCAGACAATCTGCAGAAAATGGATGTGCAGTCATGGATGGGATTCGTTAAAAGGTGATTTCCTGAACTCTGAGTTTTCAATGATGATGGCGTCGTGGTTAGATGGTTTGTGCAACTTCTTCCTCCACATAACTCGGAGGTTTCGAGGGAAAACGAACGGGTCACGTTCAGACGTTCAGCACCAACTGTTTGCAATTACATCAAAAAGGAACGGATGTTCTGCCGCCTCTAAATTACTAGATATTAATGTGTTTCTGGTCAAACCCAGAGGTTCTTATTTGGTACCAATGGGTACAAAACGGTTGTGATGAGCGTGTGCAACGTACACCCAAAGGCCCTTCATCTGCGTGCAGAGGTGCAGAATGAAGAAGTCAACATTCACACTCACCAGAACCGCAGCTTTGGTCACTGTGTACCCATACTTTTAAAAAGAAAATAAAGAAGTTCCCCCCATTCATGCCTTCTTCCATTCACATATTCTCACCTCTGCCCATTTTATACCCACCTTACTGCTGTTTGGTACCCACCACACTAGCAGCCTTTGTCTCCTAAAAAATGGAAAAGTTAATAAAATAAAAATCTAAAGCAGATTAACAAGAGAAAAAGCACATTTTTTATTAATTATTACATCGAACGGTAGAAAGGCTGCAGTAACTCAGTGGTCAGTGAGATGTTAATGGGTCTTGTAATCCAGAGGTTGTTGGTTCAAGCCCAGGTTGTGTCAGGAAGGGCATCCAGCATAAAACAAATGACCAAATCTTTCATGTGAGGTGGCTCGCTGTGGCAACCCCTGAAGAAGGGAGCAGCTGAAAACACCGTTCTTGTGTCTGACGATAAAAAACTGTAATTCACAGAGGGTGATGCTTCTAAAACAGGGGTCTGCAACCTGCGGCTCTGGAGCCACATGCGGCTCTTTGGTCCCTCTGCAGCGGCTCTTTCAAGCTTTAACCAAAACTGAAATAAAACTGAATTAAGATGTTCTACAAAAATAAAAATAAAAAAGACTGGTTTTAGCAGTTTTCCTGTCATTTGCAAATATGTGGTTGCTAGTACTAATACACAGAATAAAATATACTCACTTTAACATTGTGCTTTATTTCTTCAAAGTAGGACACTTAATTTCTCCACAATAAAAAAAACATAAGCCTGCACAGTTCATTG
>JBBPBX010060545.1:6298-21407 GCA_038048925.1 Garcialebias charrua
GACACCAGGTCCGGGTGTAACGTCCAGTCTCTGTCCAGAGGTCCCCCTCTCGACATGATGTCCGCCCCCCTGTTTAGAACACCTGGGATGTAAACAGCCCTCAGTGATCTGAGGTGAATGTGAGCCCAGCACAGCAGCTCCCTGGCTGTGTTCAGGAGCTGCGCTGAACGGACTCCGCCCTCGCGGTTTATATAAGCAGCAGCTGTTCTGTTGTCCGTGTGCACAAGGACATCCTGCTGTCGAAGCATGTGAACAAAGTGCCTCAGAACTTTGTGCACTGTTAATAATTCCAAAACGTTGATGTGAAGAGACGTGCCGGGTGGCCACGTCCCGCCCACCGTCTGAGATTGGCATGTGCCCCCCCAACCGGAAAGAGACGCGTCGGTGAAGACCGTCTTCCGTGACGTCACTTTGCCCAGGGGAACCCCTTCTGACAGAGTCCTGGGATTCCCCCAGAAAACAAGGTCCGACCTCACTGAGGGAGGGATCGTGACTCGGCGTCTTTTGTGGCGTACAGGGTCTATTCTCTGGCGAATAAACCATCTCTGTAACTTCCGCATGTTCAATAAACCGAGTTTTAGAACAGCGTGAGCCGCGGCCATCATCCCTAACAGCCGCATAATTGTGATCGCTGACACAGTTCTGTGGGGCTGGACACGCTGAAGGAGTGACGTCAGCGACTCCTTCCTCTGATCTGAGAGGCGAGCTCTCATGCTCACGGAGCAGAGACTCACGCCTAAATAGACTGTTTGTTGTGCTGGTGAAGTGGAGCTCTTTTCCCAATTTATGGCAAAGCCCAATTGGGTCAAATGATTCACTAAAATCAGCGTCTGTTCTGCTGCTTCTGTCTTCGACCGAGACAGGAGCAATAGATCGTCGATGTAATAGATTACCCTCAGCCCCTGCGACCGCAGCGGGTTTAGGGCTGCCTCGATGACCTTCGTGAAAGTTCTCGGGGCGAGCGCGTACCCGAAGGGGAGGCGCTTGAACTCGTAACAGGTTCCCTGAAAGGCGAACCTGAGGAATTTCCGGTGTTTCTTCACGATCGGTACATGGAAGTAAGCGTCTCGGAGATCGATTGTTACGAACCAGTCCCCTGACGTCACACACTCGAGCACACGTTTTATCGTCAACATATGAAATGGACGTTTGACAACGTATCTGTTGAACGCCGACAAATCCAGAATCGGTCTGAGACCTCCCGACTTCTTGGGGACCAGGAAATATTTTGAATAAAACCCGGTGCGCTCCTCGCCCAAGGGGACCCCGGAAATGACGTTCTTGGTCAGTAGTTCCTGTAGTTCCAACTGCAGCGACACGCCCTGAGCCGGGGACGTGAGTTTCGTCTCCACGACCCCATTGAAACTGGGCGGTATCCCTGCAAACTGCAGAGTGTAGCCGTTCAGAATCAGGCCCCGTAACCAGCTGTTTAACGAGCAAGTCTGGAGCCAAGCTGCACTGTGGTTCGACAGCGGGGCAGCCATAACGTTCCTTCGCCTGAGACGAGATAGACTGGTCTCTACCGCCGCCATGCGGACAGAATCCGCATTGGCCCAAGGGAGACCCGGCTGGAAAGGGACGTTTGCTGAATGAATCAGTAACTGTGACTGAAGCATGCTCGGATGGTGAGAGAGACGACAAAGTCCTGGCTGGGACAGAAGTGTCCAGACCAGGCTCATGAAAATTAGCCTTTTTAGAGAAAGCAGAAGTATGCCCGACTCGTTCGTGCTGTTCAGAGCTCTGAGCCTGGAAGCAGTCACGTGAGCGCGCTCCCCCAGTTGAGTGGGGAGGCGGCGGGGGGCTCACAGGCGGGTCACGTAGCGCACGTACAGACCGGCTCTGTGATACATCTTGTGAGGAAACAATCGACTGTTTTTTGTCATCTGAGTTCGGAGATGCGTTCACGAGCCTCGGAGAAGAGGCAACCATCGTGTTTGAACAAAGAACACTGTTTTCAAAAACAGAAACTTTATTTGTTTGAAACAGCACACTGTGAAAAACATCTCCCGCACACCGTCACTTCTTCCACTGGTCTTTCTTTCCACTCTGGTGCTGGCCGGCCCATGGGGGTTGGTAGCCGCCCCTTCCCCTGCCTTTCCCGGGTTTCTGGGAGTATGGGGACGGGTAAAACTTTGACGTGCCTGGAGGCTGCGGCGTGGCGAAAGTTTGATAGGGCGCAGAGAACCTCTGCTGGTTGCGGTACTGCTTGTTCTGCTCGCGCGGGCGCGCCGGCCCGGGTGTTGCAGCACGAGGGTCCACTCTAGGCGAGGCTGAGTGTTTACGGACCTGTTCCAGGGCGTCGGAGGAGGACTGCAGCTGCTCGAACACAGTCTTATAGTGCTCCCCGAAAAGGCCCTGAGCAGAAATCGGCCCCTGCAGCAGCATCTTCTTAACATCCTCAGGGATGGAGTTGGACAGTTTTAGCCAAACCTGTCGCTGCAGCAGCGTGGCCCACGCTGAGATCCTGGCTGAACAGGTGGCCAGGAGCTCGCACATGTATGTGATGGTGTCCAGAGCCGCTCCTGCAGATTCGTGCGTCGGCTCCTGCCCGACCGCATACGCCAAAAAAGCAATGTTATTTGCGACCGCCCCCACCTGCGCGGAGCATTTGTGGATGCGGTCCTGCATCTTGGTGGAAAACTGGTCCGCCGCCGACGGCGGTGTAACAGCTGTCCCCACGTGTTTTGCTGGCTTGACTCCAAAGACGCCGGACAAGCTGGGCTCCAGCGGCGGCACCGGGGGGAAGATCTGGTCTGTCAGCCCCTGGACCTTCGTAGCTGGGATGAAAGACAGGACCGGAGCTCTGTTCTTCAGCGGATCGCTGGACTGTGCCTGCAGCAGCTTTTTGATTTCAGGGACGCAGGGCCAGATGTTCTGCGCCTCGCTCCCCGATTTGGCGGCAAATCTTCCCGCCAGGCGTGAGGAGGACTGTGGCGTGGTGCCTTCAGGGACCTCCATGTTCCACGCGCTAGCCGCCCACCTGATCAGTCCGGGCAGAGCGCTGTTCAGAGACACGTGCTCGTCCTGCTCGTCTGTGTCGGGCTGCTCTTGTCCTGGGTCCCCAGGGGATGGCGCTCGGCTGCTGCCTGGTGTCTCGTCCTGAGGCTGGAGGGGCACTTGGGCTGGAGACGCCGGGCCCGGCGCGCAGCTCGTGGCGGCCGCTCCGGCGGGCATGACTGCTCCCACGGTGGAGGGTATGGCCGGCCCCGCACCTCCCACGGGAGATTGCGTGACGGGGAGGCTAGTTGACTCCGGTATGTGGAGAAAAAACGAAGTCGGGTCTGACCCTTCGGGAGAGTACAGGCCGGACTCGCTAGATACCCCCGAGGACCCGTAGTCGGCCAGCTGCTCGAAGCTGAGGCCGAATGAGTCCTCCATCGGTTGCAGACCTACTTCCGTCGGGGGGAAGAGGCTGAACCGGCGCTGCCTTTCCTCTATCGGCAGAAGCATGCAGGCTCGACAGGTTAGGTTCTGGACCATGGCCTGCCGAGCGTGGCCGGCTCCGAGACAGGACTCGCAGAACGGGTGCTTGTCACCCTTTTGGATGTACCCGCTAATACATCCTGTGCAGCGCTTGAATAGTGGTTGACTGGGATCCATAGTGGTCTTCTTATCTTGCTAGTAGTCTTCAGTTGGTGAAAAAATTTTGGGAGCAGTTCCTCGGTCGAGAGGGGTTCTTATGGACCGAGGGCGTGGGCCCACAGCAGGTGGGCGTGGACTAGAAGTTTTCAAATGTTGGTGCAAAGCACAGGGTAAACCCAAAAGGCGTGGCTTAAAGGGCTACGCCCACAGGAAATGGAACATGCTCCAGACCTCCCACATGGTCTTCAGAATCAAAGACAAAATTGAGGTTAGTTGATGGAGACAAAGTTCTGTTGGGTACATGCCCAAATAAAAAATAAAAAAACAACAACGAGGGTTTAAACGGCAAACTCTTGGGATTTGTGCAAGTTTCAGAATAATACAAGAACATTTTAGCTTCAAATTAGACCAATTATTTATTATAATTTAGCTGGTATAGGCTTACAGTATAATTAGTCTGACATTCTTACGTTTTTGTCACAATTTTCAATTCAAGCTAGGAGTTTTATCTTAAAAATTGGAAATTAAAGTTTTTTGTAAATTGTCATATCTCCTAAAACACTTTAGATGTCAGGGGATAACAGATACAGTATGGTTACTAATGTGCACTAATGTGACATTGACATCTTTAACATTTTGTTTAACTATGGCTCTTTTCACTTTTCATGAACAGTTTATACTTCAAACAGTGGCATTTTGTCAACATAAAACATTGCAAAAGGAAGTCCTAAAATATTCAGCATTAGAGAAGAAAGTTGAAGAAAGTTGGGATTTTAGGAAGCAGCTACATTTGGATTCCTTCAGAATTTATTTTCCTAGTTTCATTATGCGACAGTACACCCAATTCACAGTTTTTGACAGATTTCTTGTTGATTGTCTAAATGTCTCCCCTCAGCCTGATATTCACGGCACATGTAAAAGCAGATATGAGAGGCGAGGACCTTTGCTCCTGAAGACCAGGGATCTGAATCAGTGCCAACAGTCCAGACTTGCAAACTTCTGGCCTCACTCTGTTGCTCTAACTGAGGACACGGTGAGTTTGAGCATCCTCTGTCTTTATTAAAAAACTTAAACGTTTTAAAAATAAATTTACACAAAAGTGTTGTTTTATGGGTTCGTTTCAATAGTTTGCTCTCATAATATCCATCCATCCATCCATCATCCATCCATCCATCCATCATCTTGTTCAGAAGTAAGGTCTCGGGGGCAGCAGCTTGAGCAGGGAGGTCCA
Organism: Garcialebias charrua; assembly: GCA_038048925.1. Lineage (NCBI taxonomy): Eukaryota > Metazoa > Chordata > Actinopteri > Cyprinodontiformes > Rivulidae > Garcialebias > Garcialebias charrua. Next base: position 11,112 of record JBBPBX010060545.1, read on the forward strand.
GACATCTCTTTCCACAGCCACCTCTTCCAGCTCTTCTTGGAGGACTCCAAGGTGTTCCCAGGCCAACTGAGAGACATAGTCTCTCCAGCTTGTCCTGGGTCTTCCCCGGTGTCTCCTCTCAGTTGGACATGTTCGAAGCACCTCCCTAGGGAGGCGCCCAGGTAGCATCCTTACCAGAGGCCCGAACCACTTCAACTGGCTCATCTCAATGTGGAGGAGCAGTGGTTCTACTCTGAATCTCTCCTGGATGACTGAACTACTCACCCTATCTCTAAGGGAGAGTCCAGCTACCCTGCAGAGGAAACTCATTTCAACTGCCTGTATCCATGATCTTATTCTTTCAGTCACTACCCAGAGCTCATGACCATAGTTGAGTAACATAGACAGACTGGTAAACAGAGAGCTTTGCCTTACAGCTCAGCTCTCTCTTCACCACAACGGACTGGTACAGAGTATGCAATACTGCAGATGCTGCATCAGTCCATCTGTCAATCTCACGTTCCATTCTTCCCTCACTCGTGAACAAAACCCCAAGAAACTTGAACTCCACTTGAGGCAGAACCTCACCCTCGAGCTGAAGAGAGCAATCCACCTTTTTCTGGTTGAGGACCATAGCCTCATGAGGTGCTGATTCTCATCCCAGCTGCTTCACACTCGGCTGCGAACCGCTCCAGTGAGAGCTGAAGATCACTGCACAATGATGCCAACAGGACCACATCATCTGCAAAAAGCAGAGATGGAATCCTGAGGCCACCGAACCGGAAACCTTCCGCCCCCTGGCTATAAACAAAAAAATCTGTGACAACGGGCAGCCCTAGCGGAGTCCAACTCCCACCCTGAAGGGGTCGGACACCAGGCAAGTGGGTCTTCAGAGAGGTGGGGGACACCATTAAGGTCCTGGGCGTGCATCTTGGAAAGCAGCAAGAGGTAGCGAGAGATGAGACCTGGAAAAATGTCATAACCAAAATTCAAAAACAGCTTAATTTATGGAGACAACGGAAATTAACAATCAAAGGAAAAATAATCATTGTAAACAGTTTAGTCATCTCTAAAATCATATACCCTCTTAGTGTATGTGACCTCCCAAATCCAGTTCTGCACAAACTAAACAGTGAAATTTCAAATTTTATCTGGAAACAAAAAAGGAATATGATTGCACATAAAACAATCATCGCTCCGTATAAAAAGGGAGGACTCAATTTAATTGACATCACATCCAAAAAACAAGCCTTAAGAATCAAACTCATCACCAATTTTTTAACATCATCAACCAGACATACATGGCATGATTATTTTCAAGCATCCTTGAATTCATTCGGAACCAAAAACATTTTCAATCTATGCTCCATTTCATCCCTGTCACAAATATCACAAATCGGTGAACTACATTCAGAAGCTCTACAATCTTGGAACAAAGTCAGACCTTTCTTAACCACAAGCGTTCAGTACCGATCTCATCTCTCGCTGCCGATCTTCAACAACCCTGAAGTGGTCTGTGAGGGCAGGACGCTAGATCTCCCATCCTGGAAGGGAGCTGGTATTCACACCTTTGGGCAGATTCTGGATGATCGAGGGACAGTGGACATCAACATGGTCCTCAGTCATTTTACAAGAGCAAACATCCCATTCAGAAAGGACACATTGATAAAGAAATGCGAAAAAATTCAAACTGCTTTACCATTCCATTGGTCCTCAATCTTTGGAGGGAGGAGACGACATCAGGAGGTGCAGGATTGACGCCCCATCTTTCTTCCTTTTGCTAGGTGACAAGAAAACAGAAGTTGAAGTTGTCAAAACAAAAATATGGTACAACATTCTAATTTCACACATTGTTCAAGAACCTACTGCAAACAAAAAATGGTCTGAAATATTTCAAAATCCACTAGTCCATGGTATTTAGTCAAATTTACACATTAAGTTCAGTCACAAACAAGCGAACAATACAGATTTTTTGTTAAGACACAGGAGAATATTTACTGGCGTCATCCTGCACCAAATCAATAAAGAAAAATTTAGCAGAGATTGCACAGTTTGTCTTTCAGAGCCCGAGACATTAGAGCACCTGTTCCTCTGCTGTCCTGGCTGCACCATCTTATGGGACAAGATCAGAGACTTACTGGAAAACGTCTGCAATATTAAACCACAGACGACAAAGAATGGAACTGGATGAGACTTTTTGGACTTCAGAAATCCTATCAACGACAAAACCACAATCACTATCTCCTCTGCAATATCATACTGTCAGTTACCAGACACTCCATCTACACCTGCAGGAACTTTAAGCTCTATGAAAATAAATCCCTGGATCGCTGGAAACTGTTCATTGGAATGATGCAAGGACACTGTAGAACTTTGTATTGTGTGGACAAGCAACTGTGGGAAGACATCTTTGGACCACTTGAATCATTTGGAATATTGGAAATAACAGACGTCTAAAGTAAAAAAAATCATTTTTGTTACATGACGGACATTATAGAACTTTGATGTATGTACTGTATGTACAATATACATTGAATTGTGAATATTTTTGAATGAATTATTTTTTATAATAAAAGAAAAAGAAAAGAAAGAAAAGGGGTCCGACTTACTACCGGCAATGCGAACCAAACTCTTGCACTGCTTGTATAGTGACTGAATAGCCCGTGGACCCCCAATCCTATACTCACGGAGCACCCTTCACAGTGTACCCCGAGGAACATGGTCAGATGCCTTCTCCATGTCCACAAAACACATGCAGACTGATGGGCAAACTCCCTCTCAAGGACCCTAGTGAGAGTAAAGAGCTGATCCACTGTTCCACAGCCAGGACGGAACCCACATTGTTCCTCCTGGATCTGAGGTTCGACCAACGATCTGACTTACATCTCCAGTATCCCTGAATAGACCTTACCAGAGAGACTAAGGAGAGTGATGCCCCTATAATTAGAGCACATCCTCCGATCCCCCTTTTTGAAGAGGGAACCACCACCCTAGTCTGCTGAGCTTTTTAACTACCTCAGTGACCTCAGCCACAGTTACGGACGGATCAACCCCAAAGTTTCCTGACTCAGCATCCTCTATGGAAGACGTGCTGGTGGTATTGAGAAGGTCCAAGAAGTATTCCTTCCACCTCCCGGTGGTATCACTGGTTGAGTTCAACAACACCCCACCTCCTTCACTAAACACAGTGTTAGCAAAGCGCTGCTTTCCCCTCCACAGCCACCTGATGGTTTGCCAGAATCTCCTCAGAGCTGACCGAGAGTCTCTATCCAAGGTCTCACCAAACTCCTCCCACATCTGAGCTTTTGCCTCAGCAACAGCCAAGGCTACAGACCGCTTGAACCTCTGGTACTCCTCAGTAGGGATGGGGCCGATCCGATCCAGTATCGGTATCCGATACCAGCATAATTTAAGTATCGGATATCGGATCCAACCTGGCGATATTTCCGATCCAGCTTCAAAGAGCACTTGCTTTCCCATCACATTCTGTGACTGCTGTCTTAACATTGTGTGAGTTAAACCCAATGAAGACACTCTTGAGCCTTACAACAGGAAACTCAATAACTTTAACAGCACACAAGAGGCAAGTCTATACCACACACATGTCCTTCTCACTCATGGTTCAGCTGAAAAAAAAATCGCTAAGCATGTTGGGAAAGACAACAAAATCCACTCCCCTTAACCACTAAGGGAGTGGATTTTGTTGTATTTCCCATAATGCTTAGCAGTTTTTTCGTTTTCCAGCTTTAGGTGGAGCTGGAAAACTAAAAAACCACTAAGCATGATGGGAAAGCCAACAAAATCTACTCCCTTAGTGTTTATGGGGAGTGGATTTTGTTGTCTTTCCCAACATGCTTAGCGTTTTTTAGTTTTCCAGCTCCACCTAAAGCTGGAAAACTAAAAAACTGCTAAGCATTATGGGAAAGACAACAAAATCCACTCCCTTAGTGGTTAAGGGGAGTGGATTTTGTTGTCTTTCCCATCATGCTTAGCGGTTTTTTTAGTTTTCCAGCTCCACCTAAAGCTGGAAAACTAAAAAACTGCTAAGCATTATGGGAAAGACAACAAAATCCACTCCCTTAGTGGTTAAGGGGAGTGGATTTTGTTGTCTTTCCCATCATGCTTAGCGGTTTTTTAGTTTTTCCAGCTGAACCATGAGTGAGAAGGACATGTGTGTGGTATAGACTTGCCTCTTGTGTGCTGTTAAAGTTTGTGAGTTTCCTGTTGTAAGGCTCAAGAGTGTCTTCATTGGGTATAGGCTACAGTATCTCACACAATGTTAAAATGAATAGTCTCAGTACAAAAATTTCATTATACAGATTCACATACCTGAACAGTATCGGATCGGGAAAGTATCGGTATTGGCCAATACCCAGTTTTTAAGTATCGGTATCGGATCGGAAGTGAGAAATGTGGATCAGTGCATCCCTACTCCTCAGCTGCCTCCGGAGTCCCACTGACCAACAAGGCCCAATAGGACTCATTCTTTAGCTTGACAGCCTTACTAACCCAGGGTGCCCGCCACTGAGTTTGTGGATGGCCACCGCGAGAAGCATCAACAACTGTGCAGCCTCAGCTCAAGGCAGCTACCTCAACAAGCAAGGCGTGGAACACGGCCCACTCAGACTCAATGACCCCGCCTCAGCTGGAATGCAGTTAAAGCTCTCCCAGAGGTGTGAGTTGAAGGTCTCTCTAATGTGTTCTTCTGCCAGGCATTCCCAGCAAACCCTCACTACATGTTTGGGTCTACCGGGTCTGTCCAGCATCTTCCCCCGCCATCTGATCCAGCTCACTACCAGCTGGTGATCAGTTGACAGCTCAGCTCCTCTCTTCACCCGAGTGTCCAAAACAAACAGCCGCAAATCAGATGATACGACTGTGAAGTCCATCATCGATCTACGACCTAGAACGTCCTGGTGTCAAGTGCACTTGTAGACACCCTGTTCGAACATGGTGTTCGTGATGGACAAACTATGACTAGCACAGAAGTCCAACAACAGAACAACGCTCTGGTTCAGATCAGAGAAGCCGTTCCTCCCAGTCACGCCCCTCCAGGTCACACTGTCATTACCCATGTGGGCATTGAAGTCCCCTAGCAGAATAAATAATAATAATAAAAATAATAATATTTAAAATAATCAAATTAAGAATTATTATTTTTAATATGAGGATTTTTTGTTTTTGTTTTGCCAGTCATTGTGGATGGAGCTACGCTGCGTTCAGCGTCACGGAGAGGCAGTGATGGAAGAGGTGAACTGTACTGAAGTTGTATCTATGTCCAGGACCTCTGGATTTGTAAAGACCAAGACAGAGTCTGTGCTGCTCCTGCTTAAAACCTACACGGGGACTCCTGCAAGAGCAGGTCAGACTAGCATCAGCACTTTTCCTTCCTCTTTAGTTGTGCAGTGTGATCTCTTACTTCCTCGTTGCTTCAGGAGAATCCCTAAGTGCTGGTGCGCTGACTGACCTACAGTTTGAGGACGATGGCACTGCAGGGCTGGGAAAAACCAAACCATTAACACCACAGAGAGTTGGTCAGTCAATCAGGTCCCTATGCAGCCTCACCTCAGACCCACAACTGGTATAGGCCACAAGGGCAGTTGGCTCCAATTTGCTTACATCGTTATTTATATGTGGTTTATTTTATGTTTTACTTCACCTGCCTCACACACTGGGAGTTGCAGCAATGTTCACAAGTAACTCAAACATGCTTGTTCTTTGCCTTACTGTATACAGTATTTGTATTTTTAAGTCACAGCTTTTCTCCCGTGACTCCATCTGTCAACTTTTCAGCATCATCTATTTGCACAGAATAGGTTTAAACAGCTGGATAGTTTTATTTTAGTAGAAGTATTTTAGAGGGCCCGAAGTGTAACCTGCATTGTTTGATGCTGTCAAATATGTATTTGGATTTTACTGAATCTGTGCGCAGGTTTCACAGGCGTTGCTTCAGCTGGTATTCCAGCTGAAAGATATGAATCTCTCTCAACTCAAGACACTTTGGCAAGAAGCGTCTTCCAAGTGTCGGAATGACTGGTCAGTATTTCTCCTGTCTCTTATAACAGAATTGTCCTTTAGTTCTTTATTAATTCAAAATCTTTACTTTTTACACATTACATTATAATATAATGTGTTGTGTTTGTTGTGCACACACTTGAATAAAACTGTACATTTTCATGAGAAGCAGCTCATAATCAGGCCAACAAACATCTTTGTTACATGTGAATGGAAATGGATGGAATGACACAAGAAGTTTCCCCAGGTTTACAGTTTATAAAAATAAAAATAAACTAATTCATAAGGTTAAAATTGAGTTTAATAAAATCAGAACCAAAGCATAAAACAAAACAGCAGTGGTAGTTTTGCAGTCTCATGTGAAAGGGGTCACTTCTGAATCCAATATCTCATTTGATCAGAGAAAACAATCCGCTTTCATAAATTTCTATGCACCAAAAATCACAGTAGAAATGTGTTTTTTTTTTTTATTAATCAGCCTCAGAATGTAACAGGGTACTTACAGCCAGCCAAACATCAGTAGAAGCACAGCAGATTGCATGCCAGGCAGACTAGCATTTATGGGGAAACAAAAAATTAACCAGGAAGTGGGCGGGGCTCCACGTGAACCAGAGTGTCCACTCAGAGTGGGTACACTTCTTGACACATTCTTCTTCTTGGCACATACCGGTAAGTATTGTAGACTGTTTATTGAACAGCCTCTGTTCAAGTTGTGACAGGACAGATGAGCTACTATAAATCTCAGCTGGAAAAAATCAGTGGATTGTAGCCATTTTGGCATAAATTTCATCATATATCTGCCCACATGGCAACAGATAATATATCCTGCTTTACATGTGGGTTTGCTAAGACTGTATTGATCAGCTAATAATGGCTAGTCTGAGCAGGGCCACTTTTAATGCAGATTTCTGTCTAAAGCAACTCTAATCTTCAAAATGTCATAGCAGTTTATTCAAACCCTATTTTTTTAACTTTTACACCCCTGTCAGATTTGCTTTGCATAGTTATACAGATAGAAATGTGAAAATCCTGCCAGAAATGAGCCCAGGGGGGCTCTGATTGTGTACATTCATATTAATGATTTTAGGCAGAGTTTGTCTGGCTGTTATCCACCGTTTTTATGACAACTACACTAATTATCTAATTAATTATTAAAAAATTATTATTAATTAATTATCTAATTAGCTACTTATCTGCTGGCTGTTGCTTTGTGTTTACTGTGCAGAGATGACAATGAAACATCTTATTTAATAAAACTTTAATTTGTTGGTGAGCTTGGTTTATTAATTGTTAAATAATACAACAAAGTGAAATGAAGAAAAGTCATGACATGTTCAAAAAGGAATAGGAAGAAGCCTAAACCTATTTAATCCCACCCCTCCTCTTTCATTTAGAAACTTGCAAACGTGTTTACTTCCTGTTTTATCCTATGGGAAGTCCTTCTAAGTCTACATATATTTTGGTTATATAAAACCTTAACAACACTTCAAGGAATACACAGATTTGAAAGTACAGTATATACACTTATGCTGTACATAACATGTGCACATGTACTCATATATGTACACACAAAGCTGTCATCACGCATGCATAAACATGTTGTATGAAAACTGTGTACTGTATTAGACACTGCATCAAAGCTCTTCTTTCTCTCAAAAAAAAAGGTTTGTAATTCTTATTCAAATGGCTCATCCTTGGACATTCCCTCATTTCATTACTGTTGTTCCACAGCTTTTTTTTAAATTCACAAACAGAGAAAAAGAAATATTTTTAATGTTGTACAGACACCAAGATGGTTTAACTCTATTTCTAAGGTACATAATATTCCCAATCTCTTCAGAATATTTCCATGAAGAAGGTAGTTTATTACTTTGAACATAAGATAAGTACATTTTAATATTAGGGCTTTTAGGACTAGTAGATTTGCATGATCCTTGTAACCAATTGCAATAAATTATTTTTTAGATCCCTTTTTGTACAATAGATAATGATGATAATAAACATTTAAAAGTTTTCCCCTAAACCTCTGCACTGTTTTTTGAATACCAGTAAAGTGAAACTGTGGAATAATTTGTGGTCCAGTTTTTGTTTTACTGAATTTAATTCTGAAATACTTCATGAGACTTAAGTTTTAAAGAAAATGTCCAGTTTATTTTGTCATCTAATAACACACCAAGAAACTTGGTTTTATCGTTTCCAATACCCTTTTATCTGTACTTCTGCATTCTTTTACTGTTTTCAAATAGCAAACCACTTTTTTGTACATTTCTGAATTGACCAGTGGTGGGCAACACTAATCCAAAAATTAGTTCCGCTATTTCTAAAGCACTAATTAATTTATTTAGGTCCGCAATTTCAAAAGCACTAATGTCTTATGAAAATTAGGGGAAGCTAATTCTAATCCGCTAATTAAATTCAACAATTGGTAGCAGCAAGTTATGCAATATTTGCACTACACTGCCAACTAGCGGTGCATGAACTGTTATACAGTAAGTTGTTTGAGTTTCAGAGTATTTAGTTTGGTTCTCTTCAACAGGTTTGACAAGGACAAAATGTACCCATTCCAAAGTCTGTTAGCTAAACTGCAGACATATTTGGCTGTTTTTTTTTTTCTTCTTTTGTTACTTTTAGTACCACTAGATCGCATGTGTCAAACTCAAGGCCCGTGGGCCAAATCCGGCCTACCATAACCGTTTCTGTGGCTCTCTACACCCTAGAACTTCAAGATAACAGTTGTAAGCATGTTGTTCTCAGGTGATGGGTCCCCATCCCTACACTCCCTGGTCTCTCTGTTAATTGTCTTGCTTATCTCCTCCATTTTGTTGTCCAGGTGTTTGTGATTGTCATGCTGTGTGTTCATGTACCTGTATATAAAGTCAGGGATTTTGTAATTGATAAAGCTCTGTATATGTTGTATAACACAATCATTGTTCCACATTTAATCTATTGTACTGTATTGAGGTTTGGGGAAAAGCGTGCAAAACAATTACAAAGCCTGTTTTTATTTTACAAAAGAGAGCTGTAAGAGTAATCACCAGAAAACATTTCAGTCACCCATCAAACACCTTGTTTCTTCAGCTAAATTTATTGAAATTCCAGGAATTGGTAGAATATAGTATTTTATCAGTTATGTATAGGGCTCATAATAACACATTACCTTTAAATATCCAAAGAAATTTAGACAAAGTTATTACAATCTTAAAGGGACAGATATTCATCAAACCACAATTCAGAACCAGCTTAAAGGGACGGTCTACCTCAATTCAGGGAGTTGGATTGTGGAATGTTCTGGAGAGTGATGTTAAAAATGCAAAATCAATTCATTCATTCATTCATTCAACCTTTATTTATACAGGCTAGCCTCGTTGAGTCACGGGGACTCATTTACAAGAGGGACCTGTCTCACTCACACCAAACAACCATCCACTCTCACACTCACACCTAGGGTCAATTTAGAGTCACCAATCAGCCTAACAAGCATGTTTTTTGGTCTGTGGGAGGAAACCGGAGTACCCGGAGGAAACCCACGCATGCACGGGGAGAACATGCAAACTCCACCCAGAAAGGCCCCGGACCGGGATTTGAACCGGCAACCTTCTCGCTGAGAGGCAGCAGCTCTACCAGTTGTGCCAACGTGCTGCCCAATGTATACATTTAAGAAAAAGGTCAAAAAGGACTTGCTCAAAAACTATATATGATGAAGCTTAGTGTGTTTGTGTATTACAGTTAGAAAAATTAAGTAGAGTTATTCATTTTGTGATGTAGTTTGTGTATTACAGTTAGATAAATTAGTAGATTTATTCATTTTGTGATGTAGTTTGAAGGTTATCATTGGTTGAACAAACTGTGAAATAAATAAGGGGCAGATATAATAAGATTTCATCTTCTTTCTGCTCCTTTCATTTTATCCTACTTGTATTCTTGTATCTGATGAAACTGTTTTGTATTGTTCTTTTAAAATGAATGAATAAACATCAAATCAAATCAAATCAACGGCCCAGTCAGAGTCCAGAACCTGAACCTGAAACCTTCAGAGAGCTGAGCAGAAACCTCAAAGAACTGAAGCAACAATGGAAAGAAGAGTGGGTCAGAACTCCTCCAGAACCAGGAGAGAGACTGATGAAGTCCTGCAGACTGATGAAGTCAGAGAACCACAGAGGATTCTGCTGCTGAAGGAGGTTCTGTTGGGTCAGAGGCACAAGCTGAGGTTAAATTTTAATGATTTTAGAACTTGTTAAAGATCATCCATCCAGCTAACTGTCTATCCATCCATCCATTCAGCTAAAAGTCTATTCATCCTTG
>JBBPBX010060546.1:5350-21406 GCA_038048925.1 Garcialebias charrua
GGGGAGACATTTGAGCTGTCTGTACCTGCAGTTTAGAGCAGGGGGAGAGAAGCTTAGACGCGCGTTGTTTGTTTTTAGCATTTTAGCTAGCTAGTATTGCACGTAACTAATTAGCGTTACACCAGTACAGACAGGTGGAGGGGAGGTGCGCAGTTTGGTTTGGTCGTTTGAAGCGCTCGGATGTTAAGGGGGCGGGGCGCCCTGACATATTACGTCATGAAATTAGCATATCATGATATAACTTTTTTGCCCGGCCAAGCTTTTTTTACCGGTATTACCGGGAACGGTATGATATGGCCCAGCCCTACACCCACGTGTACGTTACACCCCTAGTAATATTGTACATCGCTGATATCTGTGCTGCACTGTAAACATGAATGTGATCTTTAGGTCATCATGGCCGCCTACACCTGCATCAGCTGCCGCGTGGCCTTTACAGACGGCGAGGTGCAGCGAGCGCACTACAAAACCGACTGGCACCGCTACAACTTGAAGCGCAAAGTAGCCGACATGCCGCCCGTCACCGCAGAAAACTTCCAGGAGCGCGTCCTGGCACAGAAGGCGACGGCCGAGCAGCAGCTGACGGACGCCTCGCTCACAGAGAGCTGCTCCGTCTGCAACAAGAAGTTCTCCAGCGCCAACGCGTACCAGAACCACCTGCAGTCCCACAAACACCAGCAGGCCGAGAAGCAGGCGCTGCTCGCCGTGCAGAGGAAGGTGGAGAAGATGAACGAGAAGAACCTGGAGAAGGGGCTCGTTGATGAGAGGGAGGACAACGACACGAGGAACGAGGCCCTGCAGCAGGCCCTGAGGGAGCAGCAGAACAAGGTCCAGAGTTCACACGCAGCAGCCACCAAGACGGAGAAACCAGACAAGCCGCCTCGCATGATGTGGCTGGAAGAGCAAGTCAAGAGGAGGGAGACGGAAGAAGGAGCCACGGCTGAGGAAGGTAACCACTGTTCTTCAGATGATTAGGCTTGTGTCAGACTCTGAGCCTGAAATTGTGTTTCAGTGTTTGTACATTTTATTATTATATTATATTACATTTTTATTATAATCCATCCTAAGACAAAAATATTCAACAGAACATCCTCAAGACACAAATATGATTTAATGAGTTCACACATGGTTCACTTCACATTATAACCTCTAATAACTTTCATTAATTAAAACTTAATTTAGTTTTTTAACTCCTTATTAAGACCATTCCATTGTTTATGTTCAAGATCTGAAACAAGTGGAAGAAAAGTTTGCTGTCGATCACTTAGTAAAAAAACAAAAAAAAACATTTTCCGCCTGATAAGTCTCACCTCTCTATAAGTCGATTTGTCCAATTATTGGCAATAACCATAAACGTGTTGCACCTTTATTTAAGTCGCATCTATTATGCGTCACCGCTATGTGACGCGTCAGCGCCTCATTTGCCCTGGTGAAAATGGTGACCACAGGAGCGAGCGAGCACAGAAGGACTTTACAAGATTAACACGGTAAAAGCACTTTGAGATTTTTATTAATGAAAAGTGCATTATAAATGGAATTCATTATTATTATTATTATAAAAACAATTATTTGTTTGCTGAAAATTATAGCAAAGATGTGTCTGAGCTGAACTTTTCCTTAATGAATGAACACAATTGTCAAATCAGCTGGATTTAAAAAGTAGTTTCGCTATGAGCACCCGCACGGGTGGGACGGCTTTATTTCTTTAAAATTTAGCAAAAGAAACGCTTAAAAATATATATTTCTTAGCTGACATTATAGCACAAGTATTCCTGAGCTTAACCGTTCCTTAATAAATTCACAAAATGGTCAAATCAGCTGGATTTAAATTGTTTCGCTTTGACGTCTTCCAAACCATCGCGTGCGCTGCGAAAATAAATTATAAATAAATCTAATTTTATCTCAAATGTCTCATACAGGTAATAGTTTGTAAATGTCCACGTTGTGATTACTTTCTGTAAGTTTGATAAAAATCTGTCCTGTAGTTCATGAGTTATTTAGATAAATAGTACACGTTGCTAACAAACACTGAGCTAACAGTAGTTACCTCCAGAGCAGGAGGCCGGGCAGCGACAGAGTGAGTCCAACCAGAGGAGGCTGCCGTCGGGACACATGAGGTGGGAACGGTCGGTGTACCCTAGCAGCTGAAAGTGGTACTGCATCATTTTTTTTTGCCAAAATGAAAAACGGTCATATCTGAGCCAAAAATTGTCTAAAAATATGGGAAAATATCCATAAACATGTCTCACCTCTCTATTAGTTGCAGGGCATGCAAATTAGGCAAAAAGGTGCTACAAACCGGAAATTACGGTATATAAAGGAATTGGCTGTAAAATAACTAATCTTGGTGACTGTTTGTGGTAGCTAAAGGCAGCTTGTCTTAAATTTGAATTACCATCTTCCAGGTGAGTGGGAGGACGTTGATGATGAGGATGAGGATGATGATGACATGGAGGATGAAGACGAGGAGGAGATGGATCAGGAGCAAGGGGACTCTTCGGCTCCATCTGACTCCGGTGCGGCCCCTCTGCCGAGCTCCATCCCGGTCACAGACTGCCTGTTCTGCTCGCACCACTCCAAGACGCTGCTGAAGAACGTGGCCCACATGACCCAAGTCCACAGCTTCTTCCTCCCTGACGTGGAGTTCCTCGTGGACCTGAAGGGTCTCATCCGGTACCTGGGTGAGCTGGGAGGCGGCGTGCGCTGCACCGTTTTTCTTCTTGAACGTGGATTTATGTTTCGGAGGCTGGCGCCGTCAGATTCTCTGGTTTTACACGAGTTTACATTGTTCTGAGTTCATGTGAGCGGAGTTAGTTCTGCAGGAGAAGCCAACCTTCATGTCTGAGCTGGTAGTTTAATAAACTCTCCCTCTAAACCATGAAGTTTGTTAAAGTAGCAGCTTTTAGCCTATATCAGGTCGTTTTCTCTTCAGTTTGTGTTCTGTGTCCAAACGTAAACGTGTTTGATCTTTATTTGTGTTGCAGGCGAGAAGGTTGGAGCGGGGAACGTGTGTTTGTGGTGTAACGAGAAGGGTCGATCGTTTTACTCCACCGAAGCCGTTCAGAGTCACATGACGGACAAAAGCCACTGTAAGCTCTTCACAGACGGCGACGCAGCGCTGGAGTTCGCAGACTTCTACGACTTCAGGTCATTTTTGTCACTTTTTTAATGAACGTTTCCCCCAAAACAACTTTTTTTAAGCTCGTTGAGTGGAAGCAGACGAGATGACACTTTTCGTTTCTTTTCGTTTCTTCTAACAGGAGCAGCTATCCTGACAGGAAGGAGGGAGAGGAGGAGGATGATGAAGAGCTGCCTGACGACAAGAATCTGGAGTGTGATGATGAAGCTCTGGAGCTGACGCTCCCTTCAGGTGCTCCTGTTGTCCACGCGTCTTTAATTATTGAAGGCCCAGTTCTGTGTTCTGATCCAGACTGAATGGGTTTCTTCAGGCGCTACGATCGGCCATCGCTCCCTCATGAGGTACTACAAGCAGCGGTTTGGAGTGCAGCGGGCCGTCGCTCTGAGCCACAACAGGAACGCCGTCGGCAGAGTCCTGCGGCAGTACAAAGCCCTCGGCTGGGGGGGTGACAGAGGTGAGGCCCCACCGCTTCTCCTCCATCTTTATCAGAATATCTTTATTGACATTGCACCAAGGCACAATACAACATGATTGAATTACGCACAGTCGTTTTAAATATGGGCCAAATGCATGAAGCCGCAGCCGTTTCGGCGCTGCCACAATCTTAGATATGAAAAAGGGGTAGATACCATGAGGGTAGATAGTGGTATTACAAAAAAGATCTTTCACATCTTGTCTATTAGGACACGATTTGAGACACCAAAAAACTCTACCAAGAACCACAGTTAGACAAATCACATATGCATTTGAGGTCAAGGCGGTGAGATTAGTCCATAAGCCTTGTTCAGATCAGCCACAGTTCTGTTGATGTTACCAGCCAGTACCTCTGATAAGCGCTCACAGAGAGTTCTCCGGGAAGGGGGTGGGGGGGTGCGATATATGCAGTTGTTTTTCCTCAGTTGCTCATGTCCCAGGAGAAATTTGATAGTCAGCCCTTCCAAGGTTGTTTGGGGAGTCAGATTAGAGATAAGCATGATTATTTTTCACTTCAGGCAGACAGTTTGTTTTTCTGCAGCCTTGAGTACTGCTGGACGATCAAATCCAATTGTGGGAACCTTTCCACTGATCCAAGCTATGAATCCTCTTCCAGATTGAGACCACCACAGCGTTGAGAAGTCCCAAACCCTGCGGGTGGTCTGCGATTCTCAGAGATCGCCTCCACCTTCCGGTTAAGCTCGTAAAGCAGCTGATTTATTGAGGTCACGGCACAGATCAAACTCTCACTTTGACTCGGGAGCTTCGACATGGCATTAATCGTAGCTGAAGTCTTCCTCATTTTCCGATAGAACAGTGCTCCACAAACGCCGAAAAGCAAAGCACCTGCTATCATAAATCCAGTTCTGTACATATCTTCCACGTCCTCCACAGATAGGACTGACAGACACATCACCTTCCATTCACCCCAGGAATCCATGACGTATCCCCCAGAATGCATCTGCAAAGGGCAAGCTGGTTCTCCCGGACCTTGTCGCTTTGTTATTTTGACCACGGTGCATTCACTGCCCCTCAGGAGAAACGTTTGCCTTTATTAATTGGCAGCACGGTGGCACAACTGGTAGAGCTGCTGCCTCCCAGCGAGCAGGTCTCCGGTTCAAATCCCGGTCCGGGGGCCTTTCTGGGTGGAGTTTACATGTTCTCTCCGTGCATGCGTGGGTTTTCTCCGGGTGCTCCGGTTTCCTCCCACAGTCCAAAAACATGCATGTTAGACTGATGGTAACTCTAAATTGACCCTGGGTGTGAGTGAAACAGGTCCCTCTTGTAAATGAGTCCCTGTGGCTCAACGAGGCTAGCCTGTATAAATAAAGGTTGAATGAATTGAATGAATTGAATGAATTAAACACCTGAAAACTTCCAAGTTTTACTAAGATGCCTTTAGGGCACTGCAGTAATCTTTAATATTTCTCTTCTTACACTTTTTAACTTTATGTCTGTGCCCAAGTATTTATTAGAGGCAATAATCCAACCTGGTCCAGCACCACCGGTCCTCTGATCCGCCTTCATTTCCTCCTGCAGAGGTAGTAAATGTTATTATACCACATCTGTCAACAGCTGGAGAAACTGTTCAAATAGCAGAGAACACATTGTCACAAGCGCTGAGCTGAGCTCAAAGACGTCCACACGGTCTAATTAAAGCTGACTCCTCACAACCAGTCCTGCAGCTGGACACCCGTCTGCTGGACCAGTGGGTCTGATGGTCCAGCTCATGTTCTGTCTCATCCTTTGAAAATGAACTCTGACGGCAGGAAGGTGCTGAGGACAGAAATGATTCTGATGCTCCTCACTTCTTTAATTCTGTCCAAAGACTCGTCTGTTGTTGTCTCGTCCTGATCCCGTCCTGTGTCCCCCCTCAGGTATCGGCTTGTCTCATCAGAGCCGGAGGGACATGCAGTTCGTCCAGAGGATGAAGTCCAGGTGGATGCTGAAGGTGGGCATGAACAACAACACCGTGCTGCAGAAACACTTCAGGTGCCAAGTCATGTTCTGAGGTGGAGGAAGCAGCTGCAAGTTCTCCGACTGTTCGGCTGCGAAGGTTTACGTCTTTTCCAGCCGTCGAAGGAAAATGACTTTTTCACTTGAGAGAAGTCGAACATGTCTGGTCAGCCCGGTCTGTTGGGAATGATGAAGGAAGGCTGAACCAGAACTCCTCGACCGGACATTTTCCACCCAACTAACTCAAATCTATAACGCCCATCGAGGTGGAGATCAACCACATTAAACACCTCGTAAAGTAAAAACGATATCTTTCCAATTTAGTTTAGAAATATGTTGTTTTTCTAAAGTGACAGTGTCGTCATCAATCGGTGATTATTAATCGAAGCTCAATAAATGTGGATTCAGATGAATTTCATCTCTTTGGTCTGATTCTCCAGGTTCAGTTGATTAATCTGATTTTCAAAGGTTACCTGAAATCTATGAACGTCGTTAAAACGACTTCACGCAGCCGTTACGTTTATCTGAACTGTTTTATCTCTTCGCTCAGTAGTCGAGGAACGAGTTGATCGTTCTGAGTGATCAGAAAACATCTGAGATGTTTTGGTTAGAGCCCGACCGATACGTCGGTAGAGCCGATATTTTAGGATGGTTTGGGGACATATCGTATCTGTGATAATTGTCCCAGTATGTGCTGATATAAACACTGGGAACGAGCCGTGTCCTTACTTACAAATAGTGTAATTCTATAATGTATCCAGCAGAGGGCGCTTGGGGATTACTTTCAAGTCGCTTTAAAGCGCTTTGGGGCTCCTCACAGGGGGCTAGAAAGCGCTATATAAATAAGCTCCATTTACCATTTACCAAGTCATGGCCGTTCACTTAAGTTTCACTTTCAGCACAGCTGATGCAGCGAACAACTACAGTAAACACTGTTTGGAGTATTTTTATGAACAGAACGTGGTGCATTTATTTGAACTGATCCGTAAATAAATCAACAACAATAAATTATCTTCAACCTCCAACCCGCTTGTCTTTAGCTACGTGCCTCTCAAGTTAGCAAGCTAACATTTAGATAACCTAGCATAGACTATTGTCTTGTAAAACTTTATCCAGAACAATAAAGCCAACAGAAGTAAAATATATCAGTTAGTAAAGTTATCTTTGTCGTCTTCAATGAAATGCATCGTTTGTCTGAACTGTTTACTTCTCTACAAAGAAAAACCAACTCTGCTGTGGTCACTACTAATCAGACCTTCACCGTACGGGACTGTTTGAACAATGAACAGGCGTTTCTTTGTTTAATTTATATTTTTGTAACACACTTGATCACTTTATGGTGTAGTGGAGTATAGAAAATGAGCGCACGTCAGGAAGACCGTTTCAAGACTTCAAGGGTTAAAACGGGTTTAAAAGTAGCTGTTTGATTCTTGGGGGTGGACAATGCTCAGAAAATTTCAGTCAATATATTGATTATCGGCATTAGACTGACCCTCCCAGTATCTGTATCGGCGATAGCCAAAGTTTCCAGATCGATCTGGCTCCGGTTCCTATTGGACAACAGGAACCATCTTGGTGCAGGAACCCTGAGCCCCGCCTCTCTCGGCGTCCCTCTTGCTGCTCCCTGAGCCCCGCCCCTCTCAGCGTCCCTCTTGCTGCTCCCTGAGCCCCGCCCCTCTCGGCGTTCCTCTTGCTGCTCCCTGAGCCCCGCCCCTCTCGGCGTTCCTCTTGCAGCTCCCTGAGCCCCGCCCCTCTCTGCGTCCCTCTTGCAGCTTCCTGAGCCCCGCCCCTCTCAGCGTCCCTCTTGCTGCTCCCTGAGCCCCGCCCCTCTCGGCGTCCCTTTTGCTGCTCCCTGAGCCCCGCCCCTCTCGGCGTCCCTCTTGCTGCTCCCTGAGCCCCGCCCCTCGTCCCTCTTGCTGCTCCCTGAGCCCCGCCCCTCTCTGCATCCCTCTTGTTGCTCCCTGAGCCCCGCCCCTCGTCCCTCTTGCTGCTCCCTGAGCCCCGCCCCTCTCGGCGTCCCTCTTGCTGCTCCCTGAGCCCCGCCCCTCTCGGCGTCCCTCTTGCTGCTCCTGGTCTGCATCTTCTTGTTTTCTTTGAGCTCCACTTCTTCGTCTCGAGTCTTTTCCACGTACGTCAGATTTGTCAGTGGCCCTGAGTCGGATGCAGATGATGTCATCGATGGTTCTCCAGCAGGGTGCGGAGCCACCTCCATTAATGAGCTCGGTTATTCCGTTTGTGGCCCTCCCTCCACTTTATCTCTCGCAGCCGCTCCACTTCCTCCTGCAGGCTAAAGTGTGTTTGCGGCGCGATGGTTTCAGAGGTTTAGGGCACTCTGCCCGAGCTGCTGTTTGACACGTGGACAGGAAGAGCCGGTGGGGGGAGGGGCTGCGCAGACATGCCGACGGCGAGGAGGAGACTAATTGTTGAGGACGGCCTGAGAGGAGCTGGGCAGAGGCCCAGGAGGCGTTAGAGCTGCTGGAGGACGTGAGACCTTCTGGAGGACGTGAGACCTTCTGGAGGAGGTGAGACCTTCTGGAGGACGTGAGACCTTCTGGACTCGCGTCTGAGAGCTGCAGCCGATGACTCATGACCCGCTGCTTCACCACAAGCACCTGAACGTTCCTCATCGTGTTCCAGGGTTCACCTCAACGGACCGGACCTGGTGCCTGTGGTTCTGAATCGTACAACTTTATTAGCTGTGGCGGCCATCTTGAGTTGGGTTGCCTCAGTTGTAAATGCAGTTTCATTCAAACCCATTCAGAGCATCACGAGATATTTTGCTAACAGACCGACAGACCAGCCTTTTAAGGCGACAAGTGATATTATCAGACACATGAAGTAGTTGAGAATTAACAATAAATATGTAAATATCATTCCTTATGTTTTATACAGATTAGTTTGATTTGAGTTTATTTAAATACATGTTAAAAGCTGTTCCTCAGTTCAGTTTAAAGTAGTTTAAAAAATAATCTGCTGTTTTATTTATTTATTTATTTATTATTATTTCTGTCTCACAGCACCAGAAACACAAACCCTGTTTTATTGTTTGAAATTTAGAAACGATCTAAAAACTTTTTTACAAACTTAAGTTTCATGATAATCACTGATTATTTCAGAGCACCAGAAAAGTTATTCCACTTATTTTTATTTTTACCTCTGTGAGAGGCGTTCAGGTAAATCAGGTCAAATGATCATTTTCAGTAAAGTTGTTTGTTTTTATGGAAGCGTGTGTTGTAAGAGGCTCCACCCCCTCACCTGGTTTCATTTCCTCTGTTGTGTCGCTCTTGACTTAATAAAAGATCAATCTGTTTTCTTTATATTTGGGGAGTTTGCGTTTCTTCACCTGATTCGGCCTCTTCGGCTCAGCCGAGCAGCAGCTGAAAGAGCAGCTGAAGGCGTTACCGTTTCTCTGTCGTCGCTCCTGTTTTAAAGCTTCTTCAGCCACAAAGACGTTTAGAGTTCATGTGAACGAAGGAACAGAAACACAGACTGTTCGGTGCTTTAAGGTTCTCTGATCCTCTGTGGGACGAATGATCCGCTACCCCGCTCGTCTTTCATTCATTCAACCTTTATTTAGTCAGGTAAATCTCATTGAGCCTCGAGGGCTCATTTACAAAAGCGACCTGCTACAAACTAAAGAACGATGAACAGCAATGGTAGAATTTCCTTAAACAACAAACAGAAAAACGAAAGAAATAGAAAGTGAAATGCAAAGTATCAAAACTAGCAAAACACCACAAGGTAGATGCACAAAATCAA
Organism: Garcialebias charrua; assembly: GCA_038048925.1. Classification (NCBI taxonomy): domain Eukaryota; kingdom Metazoa; phylum Chordata; class Actinopteri; order Cyprinodontiformes; family Rivulidae; genus Garcialebias; species Garcialebias charrua. The sequence continues at coordinate 14,679 of JBBPBX010060546.1, forward strand.
AAACAAGAACAAATCTGCAATGGTTGTTGCCAGGATTCCAAAAGATTCTTAAAACCATTTAAAGAGGTCAAGGTCGAGATCTTCAGATCTTTTGTAAGATATTCCAGGAAGCAGGAGCAGAGTAGGAGAAGGCCCTTTTTCCAAGTTCAGTCCTCACTGACGGAACACTGCAGGTAATCATGTCCTGAGAGCGCACGCTGTAGCTGCACTCACACAGAGACATGTAGGAGGAGATGAAGGCAGTAGGGAAGGCATTTTCAGGAGTAAACGTCCAACCTGGCGCACGCCTCCTTTAGTTCCAGCTGGTCTGCTGAGATCTCAGGATCTGGTGTTGATCTCAGAAATCTTCACAGTTTTGTTCAGTACCTAAAGTTCACTCGGATTCAACCATTTATATGTAGCTTAGCTGTGGCAGCCATCTTGGACTGAATGGACCCTGTTCTTTCATTGTTTACTTTCTGAAAGTTCCATTGAAATTTGTCCAGTAATTTGTGAGATATTTTGCTGACACAAGGAACAAACAGCTACACTTTTGCCTTCGGTGGCAGACGACGACGATGAAGAAAAACGGACCGCACCAAGGGATCCATCCATTTGGTTCTGCTCCGTAATGGATCAAAGGAGGAACGTTCTCCAGCTCCTCCTGGAAAACAAACAAACTTTTCCCTGGTCAGAGGAGATTTCTAACCCCATCCAGTGGGTTCTGGTTCTTCTCCCAGTGGGATGAGCCCGTAAACTCCCAGGAGGCATCCTAACCAGAACCATGAACCCCTCAGCTGACTCCCACTGAGGAGGAGCATCTCTGCAGGTGAGACCCTGGAAGCTCCTGTCAGCTGCTTGTCCACGTTCTCCTCCTCGTGGTCCACTCATGAGTAAATCCAGATCTTCATCACCAGTGATGTCAGTAACGTGTTACTTTGTAACGCATACTACTAGTAGTAGTAGCAGAGTAACGCGTTACTCTAGTCGGACCACTTTTTTTCAGTAACTACCGGTAGTAATCTAACGCATTGCTATTTCAAAATCCAGTAATCGGATTAAAGTTACTTATCCAAATTACTGTGCGTTACTTTTTTGTGTCATTTTCTGTAGTACTGTAATTTTATTTTATTTTCTCTATGCGTCTCGGGGAGTGATTAAAAAAAAGGCGTCTGGTCTATGCGGCACTTCGGTCACTTGCTGTGGCTGTGAAACCTGACACCAGGCGTGACAGAAACGTAAACACTGAGGTGCTCACGGAGCCAAGAGGAGGAAGCTCGGCTTCAAAAAAATGGTAAAAACAATTGTTTGTTTGCTGAAAATTATAGCAAAGATGTGTCTGAGCTTAACCTTTCCTTAATAAATTCACGTAATGGTCAAATCTGCTGGATTTAAATTGTTTCGCTTTGACGTCTTCCAAACGGTCGCAAAAATAAATTATGAATAAATCGAATTTTAGCTTGAACATCTCCTACAGCTAATGGGTTGTAAATATCCAGCCAGTGATTACTTTCTTTAAGTTTCATCAAAATCTGTCGTGTGGTTCTTGAGATATTTTGCTAACCAACACTAGTTCAGACCTCCAGAGTTCAGGAGGCCGTGCTGCGACAGAGTGAGTCCGAGCAGAGGAGGCTTCTGTCGGACACACGAGCTGGGAACGGTCGGTGGACCCTAGCGGACGAAAGTGGTACTGCTGCCCCTAGTGGCCGAAAGTGGTAATAAAGTAACTTGGTAATCTAACTTAGTTACTTTCCAAATCAAGTAATCAGTAACTTAACGAAGTTACTTTTTCAATGTAACTATGCCATCACTGTATCATCACCAACCAGCCCCGCTCTTGGTAAAACCTGAGACACAGGCGCGCCTCCGTCTGAGAGGTCACTGGGTCATTTTGGTGTTTGTGGCTCTGTGTTGAGCTTCAGGTGGAGGTACGTCATTCATGACTACGATGCACCTGCCATCGTTGATGTTTACAAATTATTTCCCAAGAAAGGAGTCAAACTGCACTAACGGAGTTAAAAATGCACGAGTCAGTCGGGCGTCAAAACCCAAAAGTAAAAAGTCAGGCTTGGTCTCAAGTCAGGCTTCACTCCTCGTGATCTCGGCTTGAGCCAGATCTCCCTGCGAGCCCTGGGGACCCGCTATTGATCGGTGCCTCATAGGTAGTGATTGGACATGAGTGGATAATTTCCTTTGCTGCATTAGAGTCCATTACTAGCCCGCTCCCCGGAAACAGATAGACATCCTCAAAAAAAAAAAATCTTCTTGGAAAAGCTTCTTCTCCAGCAAATGATTCATCAGCGGAGGCTCCTCGGGCTTCATCAGCAGCAGGAGATAAGACAGATGTTCTGATGGGAGCCTCCTTCTCACAGTGACTTTAGAAAAATAAAACTTTGATCATCTGGATTTAAAACACACTGTGGGTTTTATTTAATTTGTTGATTCCTCTCGGATCTGACGGGCCTGTCACTCGGCTCGTTCCCACCAGATCCTGTGATTTCCTGGTTTGGTTCCCAGGAAGCAGCTCTGTTAACAGCGGCTGCTCACTGAGAGTTAATGTGTGGACAAGTGCAGGCACTCACAGCCACAGAGTGTCGGAGCGGCAGATTACACATTAAATCGTAATGAACGGTTGGAATCGGCGCCGGTCCATTTGGTTCTCGTTGACGTTTTGCTGCTGATGAGATCATAAAGGTCTGCAGATGTTTAGAACGAGTTCTGCAGATGTTTAGAACGAGCTCTGCAGAACGTAACAAATGATGAAGAGTCGCGTTTGGCTGCTCGCTCTTCCACCTGGAGCTTAAAGATGATTTTATTTTCATCACAGAGAACATTAAATTGATATTTTCACGGCACCGGCTGCTCATGAAATCTTCTTCTTGTGAAGAGTTTGTGTCGTGACTCGATCGCGCTTCATTTTTTATTTATTTTTGTTCCGAACTCACTGATGAATTTAATTAAATTTATTATTTCCTGAACCTTAAATCAGTTTGTTTTTATTAAAGGGGACCAAAGATGCAAAATTCACTTTTTAATGTTTTTTTTTACTCTACTTTGGGTATTTACTTCTTTAAAAAACAGCCCTAGGGCCAAAGAAATGCACCCAGTGGTATATTTACACTAAGTAGATTTATTTTTCAGTGATATAAATGTCTCGTTTTCAAATCCTGCGGTTTGTGACGTCACAAGCCGTAGGACAACCCACCCCAAACCTGAGTCCAGCCCCTCACCTAGCAACCCCTGGTGCGGCTCAACCCACTTCAGTATAAAAGACGTGACGGTTGTTTTTCCTGATTTCATCTCATCTTTTGTTTAAATGTTCTTAATTTCATGTGTACAGCACTTTGTTGCAGCTGTGGTTGTTTTAAATGGCTTTATAAATAAAGTATAATTGTTATTTTTACGTTTTAGTTCAATTTTTAGCGTATTAGCGATCGCTCCCAACGAGCAGCCGGCAGACATAAAACGAGCAGATCACCGCTGCCTGACCATGCAACGAGCGGAGCAAAGCGGACGGGGATTGGACATGCCGGCGAAGGGACCATCTGCCGCCGGGAGCTGCTAGCTTTTGAGGACCGTGCTCCGATCATACGGATAAATTATCTGGAAACACTCGGTGAACTTTGTGTATGTGTCTGCGATCGCTCCCAAAGCGCCGCATGCAACGAGCGGAGCTAAGCGGAGCTAAGCGGGCGGAGGAGGAACGAGCTAACATTAGCCTCGGATTCGGGTGGGCTAATGCTAACAGGTGCAGCAAATGGCGGCGCGCGCATACGGCTTTCGGTAAGTTATCTTAAGCTAGCACTAGCCATTTCTAAAGTGCATGAAATGCTAACGTAAACCCTTTGGAGGGCGGAGTTAATGTAAACAGATTTTTGAAGGGCGTGGCCTTCAGAGCTCATTATCATAAACCGGTCGTTCTGAACGGAAGTGAGAAAAGGCAGAACTAGAAAGGGGATATTTTATTATCTAAGAATTATTTTGTGTATTAAATTGAATGAACATGGTCTGGATAGCCCACAGACATACCATAAAAATTTATAATTCATTCATTCATTCAACCTTTATTTAGTCAGGTAAATCTTTTGAACCTCATGGGCTCATTTACGAAAGCGACCTGCTAAAACTAAAGAACAATGAACAGCAATGGTAGAATTTCCTTAAACAATAAACAAACAAACAAACAATAAACAATAGAAAACAAAAGAGAGGAAAAAAAAAAAAAAAAACACAATTTTTTTTTTTTTTTTCAAAGTATCAAAAAACTAGCAAAACATTATAAGGTAAACGTATAGAATCAAAGACAGGAACAAATCTGCATTGGTTTTTGCCAGGATTCCAACAGATTCTGAAAACCATTTAGAGAAGTCAAGTTTGAGAGCTTCAGATCTTTTTGTAAGATATTCCAGGAAGCTGGAGCAGAGTAGGAGAAGGCCCTTTTTCCAAGTTCAGTCCTCACTGACGGAACACTGCAGGTAATCATGTCCTGAGAGCGCACGCTGTAGCTGCAATCACGCAAAGACATGTAGGAAGATAAAACCAATTATAAAACCAATATTTGGTCCCCTTTAAATAAAACGGATTAGTCGACTTTTAAATGCCGTCTCCATCTTCTAAAGCTTCTCTGGGGTTGGGTTGTGGAGCCAGCAGGTCCAGGAGAGAAACCCAGACCTCCCTCCCCCACAGAGAACCTCTCCAGCACCTCCTGGGGGGCTCTCGAGGAGTTCCCAGACCAGAGAAGATCTAATCCCTTCAGAGTTCTGGGTCTGCCCAGGGCCTCCTACCAGTGGGACGTTCCTGGAGAACCTCCAGAGGGAGGTGTCCTAACCAGATGAACCTCCTCAGCTGACTCCTTTTGATGCAAAGGAGCAGCAGCTCTTCTCTGGGCTCCCCCCAGGTGACAGAGCTCCTCACCCCCTATCTGAAGCTGAACCCGACCACCAGAAGGAAGCTCATTTCAGACGCTTGGATTCAGGATCTGGGTCTTTTAGTCCTGATCCAAACCTCATGACCACAGGTGAGGGTTGAAACATAACTCCAGAGCTGTCCCTTTAGATTCAGCTCTTCATTCACCATGACTGACCGAGGCAACACCCTCATTACTGAGGATGAGGCTCCCATCTGATGATCCATCTTCTTCCACCATCACTCAGGAACACAATGCCACCAGAGGTAAAAACAAACAAACAAACAAAAAAAACCAACTACTGACAGGGAGGGGGCCTTCCACCTGTTTCCTGTTGTCTAAACCTGTGGTTCCCAACCCTGGTCCTTGAGGAACACCATCCTGCACGTTTCAGTTGTTTTCCTGCATTGACACTCCTGATTTGAATGAACGGGTGATTAACAGGTTTCTACAGAACTTGTTGAAGTAATTAAATCAGGTGTGCTGGATCGAGAAAACAACTAAAACGTTCAGGATGGTGTTCCTCAAGGACTAGTGTTGGGAACCAAACTAATTACAGTATTCATCAAAAGAACTCTAGAAGTTTCAGATTTATTTAAACGGCCATAAAAGCTCATTATTTTAAACCATCCTTAAATGATTTTCACTAATGCTCATTTTGTTGTAAACAAAGTTGTGCTCTGTGGTGTTTGTACTTTAACTATCATTAAATTAAACTTTATTAAAGCTAAATTCAAGGAAAGCTTCTCATAAATGTTATTAGTGTGATCCCTGTTTATTGGAATCCCTGGCAAAAACCTTCAGAAACTTCAATATATTCAAAACAGTGCAGCAAGGATTTTATTGAGAGCTCGTAAATTTTAACATATTACACCCATTCTCCATAACCTCCATTGGCTTCCTGTCACCTACAGAATTCAGTACAAAACTGCTCTCATTACACATCAATGCTTACATGGAACTTCACCTGACTATCTAAAGGACTCCCTTCCTGACTGCCTGAGAGCTCCACAGTCACTGGTTGACTTTAAAAGCGGTTTAAAGACTTTTCTTTTTAAGCAAGCCTATTCTGCCCCCGCATGATTTTATCTTTGATCTTGGTTGATAGTATTATTGATTTTACTTGATTTTATCACTTGTTTTATTTATTTATTTATTTATTTTTTAAGCAGGCCTATTCTGCCTCCACATGATTCTGTTTTTAATCTTAGTTAATACCATTATTGATTTTATTTGATTTTATCACTTGTTTTTATTGTTGTAGCACTTTGAGATTTTTATTAATGAAAAGTGCGGTATAAATTGAATTTATTATTATTATTATTATTAGTGAAGGAAACTGTTTTGTAACCATGTGGTTCCCAACCCTGGTCCCCGAGGAACACCACCCTGCATGTTTTAGCTGTTTTCCTGCATCAACACACCTGGTTCAGTGATTTAATTCTTCAAGTTCTGCCATAGCCTGTTAATCACCAAATCATTCAACTCAGGTGTGTCAATGCAGAGAAACAGCTAAAGCATGCAGGGTGGTGTTCCTCAAGGACCAGGGCTGGGAATCACTGCACGGTGTGTATGTCATACTTTACCTGAAGTCCAAGTATGAAGGGACCTGAACTACATACAGGTCCTTCTAAAAAAATTTGCATATTGTGATAAATGTCATTATTTTCCATAATGTAATGATAAAAATGAAACTTTCAGATATTTTAGATTCATTGCACGCCAACTGAAATATTTCAGGTCTTTAATTGTTTTAATACTGATGATTTTGGCATACAGCTCATGAAAACCCAAAACTCCTATCTAATTAAAAAAAAAGAGCATATCATGAAAAGGTTCTCTA
>JBBPBX010060547.1:0-21406 GCA_038048925.1 Garcialebias charrua
TGAATGTTACGTGGTGTGTTGCTAAAAACGTGTTCACACTCTGTGAGCACACATGAGCAAAATGCTAATGTAGCTAAAAACAAACGGTTTGCTAAATAATGGGACGGCTGGTGGAAGATGTAGCTACACATGCTAACAGTCCCCTCAGATTTTTAAAGTCACAAACCTCCAATAAGTGTCTTAGTGGAACACAATTTGTTAAGTGTCCTTGGGTGTCCTGAAAGGCGCTTTTAAATAAAATGATTATTATTATTACAATTGATTCATACAGGACTAGTAGGAAACAAACCAAAATTCATAAAACGTCACAGTATTATACTATTTATCTAAAAAAATGTTCAATACAGAAACAACTGGACTTAATTTGTAACAGAAGACGTTTTGCTCTTCATCCGAGGAGCTTTCTCAATTCAATTCAAAACCAGTTTTTATCAGTTACATCAAATAGCCAAAGCAAAATCTTACATTCCAAAATGGATCGGGTTTTAAGCATCCAGACACTGGAACAATCTGTTCATTGATATTCAGCCAGAAGATAGCTATTCGCACTAAATAACTTTATTTGTATAGCACCTTCCTACAATGCCTTGTATTGACCAAGGTGCTTAACAGGACAGAAAATATAAAAACCGGTACAATAAATCAGTGAAAATAAAATAAAAGCAACAGCAATAAAATGAGGCAATGGAAATAAAAATGCTACATACTAAAATACCAAAGTAATAAAAGTTACACACTGAAAGCTTTTTTGAACAAGTGAGTCTTCAGTCTGGTTTTGAACAGAGTCAGATCAGAGGTGGCACGCAGGCAGCTCAAGGGGGAGGCTGTTCCAGGCTTTTGAGCCGGCAACAATAAAGGACTGGTCTCCCCATTGTTTGTACCTTGAGAATGTGAAGAGCCACTCAGCTCCTGTTGAATAGCAAGCAGCCATCAGTGGGCAGATGTCCTCTGTTTACATGTGAGTAGTAGCTAGTTTCTGGAAGTCAGCAGTAACTGGTTAAACTACTTTTTTTACTGTTTTTGCAGCTCCTCAGATGAAATGTTTCAACAAAGAAGAATCCGTTCAGAAGACCTGATCCTTGTTAGATTTGTTTGACCTGAATTATTGAGCAGCATCAGGACATAAACTCTTCATGATGCTCCTGATTTAAAAAGGCTTCTTCTTGTAACTTTTCAGGGAAAAAAAGTATATTTGAATTTGTTGTTATCCAGTTATGATTGCGGTTTTGGGCTTGAAAGTATCTTTTTCTCTCTCTAAAATAAACTAAAAACATTTTGCCCTGGCAAACTGCTTTGGTTTCATATTTGAACATTACAGTACAAACTAGGGCTTTTTAAAATCATTATTATTAACTCAATGCTTTGGCATGTCTTTGAAAATGTAATAGGTTTATCTGAAATGTTTGATGTGTGGATTATATATTCTTATTCTGTTTTATTTATTTATTTATTTATTTGTGAACAGAGGATCCACTCGAACAGCTTGATGAAATACACTGAGTTGGTAGATTCCAACAAGAAGCGAAAATCCTCCTCCTCTGATGAGCCACCGATGAAGAGTGTGAGAATCTTCTGTGCACATGGGCTTCCTCCTGCCAACACTACGTTGCAAGACAAGGAAGAAGCTTGTATCATCTTGCAAAGTGTGTGCACCTCTCATCGATGCCCTGCTGGATGGGACCTTAAAATCTGGTAAATATAAAAACATCAGTGTGTGTGTGCACATAACAAAACATTACATACACATGCTGCATAAGTGTAATTCTTTGCAAAAATGTTTTTAAAGGTCTCAACTACATCAAGGATCACTTGGACACTAACATGACAACAGCACAAACAGCAGCCACTCTGATGAAGAAGACTTCTTTGGATCCATTAAGACCAGAAAATCAGGAGAGCTGGAGAGGTATCTTTCATGTCCATCCACTGGAGGTATGGCTCTGTTACACTCTTTTCCTCAAATCAAGCGGTTGTCACTCAAAGTCAACACAAGTCTTCCAGCACCTGCAGCTTGTGAGAGACTCTTTATTCATGCAGGACTCCTTTTAACTGCTAAGAGATCACAGCTTCACTGCAAAAACCTTGAGGGCCAGCTACGGTACTCTTAAAGCTTAACAGTCACATTATTGAATAATGTTTCATTGAGTTTATGCTGTCAGTTGTTCTACTGATTAAGTTCAGGAATACACAGTCCTTTGCCTGATGTGTAGGACTGTGTTTCAGTTTATACTTAAACAGTTAGTTCTGTTTATAGGATGTCAAAATGTAAGAAAATGAGTTCCAACTGGTAGAAACAAAGTTTTGCAGAAAGTTTATTAATACAGTATTTAGCTGAATTATTTTGGATACAGTTACCTTTGTGTTTTTTATTTATTTTTATTTATAACAATGTAAAAGATAAGTGGTTTATTTCTAAATCCTTTTGCCTTTGTGTTTTTATTTATAACAATGTATATTCAGTCTCATTAAAAGTTATGTTTCCTTGTAAATACATTTGCATGTTATAATTTAATGACACGAGATGGTACTCCGCAGTTACTCACTACTTGAGTAGGTTATAATCAAAGTACTTTTTTACTTTTACTCAAGTAAATTTTTGGATGCCTACTCACTACTTTTACTTGAGTAATATTTGGTTCAAGTAACAATACTTTTACTTGAGTAAAAATTTTGAATACTCTACCCACCTCTGCTGATAAGGTAGCTTATTGTTTGTGTATTCAAGCTAGAACAATTAAGTAGTTATTCATTTTGTGATCTAGTTTGTGTATTACAGTTAGAAAAATTAAATAGAATTATTCATTTTGTGATGTAGTTTGTGTATTACAGTCAGAGGTGGGTAGGAACGCGTTACATTTACTCCGTTACATTTACTTAAGTAACTTTTTGAGAAAATTGTACTTGTGAGAGTAGTTTAAATGTGAAATACTTATACTTTTACTTGAGTAAATTTTAGGGGAGGAAACTGCAACTTTTACTCCGTTACTATGGGCTTTCTGCCGATCGCTACCGTTACTTTTTGTTTAAAATATATAAAAACATTTGCGGCAAATTTATTGCGTTACTTATTGTCACCTGACATCTAACCAATCAAGTGAAGCCAACCAGTCACGTGACCACAACAAACTCTCCACGCAGCCGGCGCAGGCCAGTGACGTTGAGATTCTGGACTCGGTTTGAGATGAAAGCGGTTTGAGAGAAAGACGTTCGGACGGTTCCTGAAAGAATGGCGACAGAAGCTGGCGAAGCGAATTCAGAGCACCTCTGGCCTCACATACGATCTATGTTCACCTTTCAGTCGTCTAAAAAGAACAGTTGCATCATGCGCTGTCAGCTGTGTCTGCCAAAACTTGTAGATGTTTCAGCCTACATGAACTCGACGTCAAATTTGAGAAAACACGTTGCGGTAAGTTTACCTTTATTTTTTTCTTTTTGTGTGTGTAATGATGTCAGCTCTATTACAACAGCATGCATAACTTTAAAGCTGTGTATGATGTGACTATTGAATGTTACGTGGTGTGTTGCTAAAAATGTGTTCACACTCTGTGAGCACACATGAGCAAAATGCTAATGTAGCTAAAAACAAACGGTTTGCTAAATAATGGGATGGCTGGTGGAAGATGTAGCTACCAGTGGTGTCAAAAGTATTCACATTCATTACTCAAGTAGAAGTATAGATACTGGGATTTAAAATTACTTCTGTAGAAGTAGAAGTATCAACTCTAGCTTTTTACTCAAGTAAAAGTAAAAAAGTACTGGTTTCAAAACTACTTAAAAGTATAAAAGTAAAAGTAGCGTAAGAAAAAGCAACAACAAAGACAAATGCTTAGGCTGCACCACACATACTATTGTATACAACCCCACCTCCCCCACAAAAATCATTTTTTTAGACTAGATTATATTATATTGTTAAAGGTGGAGTCTGCAGTTTCTGTAGAACATCAGCACTTAGAAAAAATTTCAACAAGCAAAGCATTCTGATCCCTCCCCCTCAGAGCCATATATGGCACTGCCCCCTTGTGGTCTGTTAAAATTCAAATTCAAGCTCTGTTTTTATTGGCTGATTCGAATTCAAGCTCGGTTTTTATTGGCTGGTTACAAACTTTGTTTTTATTGGCTGGAAAATGGCGGGTCACTTTTTCTTTTTAGAAATGCTTATTTACCACCTGGAGAAGCAAGGGGACAATATATTTTTTTAGTTTTTTTCAGAGATTACCTCTCTAACATCAATCTAGTGACAGAGTGAAGAAATATGTTAAAAATATATTGTTAGAAAAGTTACATATAGCAGCTTTAATGTTGAAAAACTAGGGGTGCACTAAGCTACCTGTCTTAACTGCATATATGCCCATTGAAAATAGGGTTGCCAACTCCTTGATAAATAAATAAGGGACACCTCTCGGCAGGGCTGGTCACCCCATTTAACCCCCCCCCCCCCCACACACACACACACACACACACAAACACCCTGCCTGCCCCTCCTCACTTTGAAATCAACCTGAATTCATTTGGATACGTGTTTTTGAATTATAAAAATATGTATAAACAAATTATTACACAATTAACCATTTATTTTTAGTGCAAATAGAATTGCCAGAAACAAACATATCTTTTGAAAATTATGTATCTTTCTTAAACAGACCTCTGTCCTGCTTAATAACTTAAAACAGAATTATGTATCTTTCTTAAACAGACCTCTGTCCTGCTTAATAACTTAAAACAGAATTATGTATCTTTCTTAAACAGACCTCTGTCCTGCTTAATAACTTAAAACAGAATTATGTATCTTTCTTAAACAGACCTCTGTCCTGCTTAATAACTTAAAACAGTATTAAATAACAAAAAATCAATACGAACATTCTGTAATAGTGCATTTAGTGCAACGTGCAAATAAAGTTTGTAGTAAATCTGTAAACATAAACACATTGTGCCTCAAAGGCCATGGCTTTCCACTTGTAGTAAAAATAAAAAACTTGTAAACTAAACAGTGGAACGTTACATTATGGAGTCAACCTATTTTTTCCATTTGTTTTTCTGCTGAGATCGAGCTGCAGCAAGGAGTGCTCTGTTTTTCAGTGCCAAAGAGTAAAACTCTGAGCAAGACATTTCATAATTTAGACTGACAATGAGCTCACTTCTAATTAGTTCAGTAGAACATTTGTTTCGCACATCAGTCCACTTACTTTTCATGAAAGAGAAAATCCTTTCCACAAACCCAGTGGAAGATGGGATGCTGAGGACAAAGGATACAACAGCCTGGATGTTGGGGAGGTCAGCTGCCTGAAGAACTTGCATCCACTTCTCTGCTGTTCCCTGGGACTGCCACCTTTCTTTCTCCTGAGGTGAGGTGGTCTATCAGGCTGTTTGCAGTCACACATTCCTCATACAGCTCATCCATAGACATGTTCAGCCTGCCAAAAGGTGTTAAAGTTCATTAGTGATACATAGCCTAGGTTATGTAGTGATAAATAAATGGAAAAACGTGTATTGTTTATATTTATAATTTAGCATTGTATTTAAACTACATTTTGAAATGTATTTATTAATTTACCTATATGAACTGTGTTTTTTTAAAGATGGACAAGGTTGTATGTTTGCATAGTGTAAAGTAAATTCACAATTATGTATTTATTTGTACGTGTCAATTGTACACTTTTGTTTATAACTATCAATAATTAAACATGGTTCACCACTACACTGGAAATTATTGAATTTTTACCTGCCAACCAGGTGAAGACTTTCAGTGATCTTCTCCACTTCCTCAAAGGATATTTTTCCAGATGCCAGAGAGAGGGGCTGAAGGTGAAAGAGCCAGTTTTCCTCTGAGAAGTCAAACCACTTCTGGACATAACTGATGGCAGTTTTTTTTTTTTACATACCATATCTGCCTCTGGTGTTGCCCGGTGCAGAACAAATTGGTCAAGGGTTCTCCTGGTTTTGTTGTCTTTCACGTTTTCACGTTACAACATTAGTATGTTACTAGGTCACTAGAAGTCAGTAATCAACTGATAAAAAAAACAAAAACTTTCAGCTTACCTCAATATTAGGCATGTAACGAGATCTTGTTGTACGAGATCTCGCGATATTAAACTCCCGCGATATCTCTCGTTGAGAGGTAACGTTGTCTCGCGAGACGCTAATGCTAGCGCTAGCAGAGCCCCTAGCAAGTCAGCGTCACGGACAGCATGGCTTCGCCGGATGAAGTTGCTATAGAAGACGCCCCAACTACTGATGGAGGGTCCCGGTGCCGCAGACGCCTCTACATTGATGGAGGGTCCCGGCGCTGCCGACGCTGCCCCGAATGTAAAGACACGCGTGTAAACACCGGTGTGACCGGTGTTGCCAGATAGAGTCCCACCCACCCAAAGCACTCTTTACCCGCAAAAGTCAGAAGGAAAATCGCGGTGAACCGCCCAATCTGGCAACACTGGTGAGTGACGACGGCTGCTGATGCGGATATTTATGTTCAATTTTTGGAAAGTCCTGCGTGAATATCTATATTCTACAAAAAAAACGGCAAAATGAAAGAAAAGTAACGAGGCTATTTTTAAAAAGTAAGGAGTAGAAAGTACCAGTAATTGCGTGAAAATGTAAGAAGTAGAAGTATAAAGTAGGCTGAAAAATAATTACTTTACTAAAGTATAGATAACTAAAATTTGTACTTAAGTAAAGTAACGAAGTATTTATACTTCGTTACTTGACACCTCTGGTAGCTACACATGCTAACAGTCCCCTCAGATTTTTAAAGTCACAAACCTCCAATAAGTGTCTTAGTGGAACACAATTTGTTAAGTGTCCTTGGGTGTCCTGAAAGGCGCTTTTAAATAAAATGATTATTATTATTACAATTGATTCATACAGGACTAGTAGGAAACAAACCAAAATTCATAAAACGTCACAGTATTATACTATTTATCTAAAAAAATGTTCAATACAGAAACAACTGGACTTAATTTGTAACAGAAGACGTTTTGCTCTTCATCCGAGGAGCTTTCTCAATTCAATTCAAAACCAGTTTTTATCAGTTACATCAAATAGCCAAAGCAAAATCTTACATTCCAAAATGGATCGGGTTTTAAGCATCCAGACACTGGAACAATCTGTTCATTGATATTCAGCCAGAAGATAGCTATTCGCACTAAATAACTTTATTTGTATAGCACCTTCCTACAATGCCTTGTATTGACCAAGGTGCTTAACAGGACAGAAAATATAAAAACCGGTACAATAAATCAGTGAAAATAAAATAAAAGCAACAGCAATAAAATGAGGCAATGGAAATAAAAATGCTACATACTAAAATACCAAAGTAATAAAAGTTACACACTGAAAGCTTTTTTGAACAAGTGAGTCTTCAGTCTGGTTTTGAACAGAGTCAGATCAGAGGTGGCACGAGTCAGATCAGAGGTGGCACGCAGCTCAAGGGGGAGGCTGTTCCAGGCTTTTGAGCCGGCAACAATAAAGGACTGGTCTCCCCATTGTTTGTACCTTGAGAATGTGAAGAGCCACTCAGCTCCTGTTGAATAGCAAGCAGCCATCAGTGGGCAGATGTCCTCTGTTTACATGTGAGTAGTAGCTAGTTTCTGGAAGTCAGCAGTAACTGGTTAAACTACTTTTTTTACTGTTTTTGCAGCTCCTCAGATGAAATGTTTCAACAAAGAAGAATCCGTTCAGAAGACCTGATCCTTGTTAGATTTGTTTGACCTGAATTATTGAGCAGCATCAGGACATAAACTCTTCATGATGCTCCTGATTTAAAAAGGCTTCTTCTTGTAACTTTTCAGGGAAAAAAAGTATATTTGAATTTGTTGTTATCCAGTTATGATTGCGGTTTTGGGCTTGAAAGTATCTTTTTCTCTCTCTAAAATAAACTAAAAACATTTTGCCCTGGCAAACTGCTTTGGTTTCATATTTGAACATTACAGTACAAACTAGGGCTTTTTAAAATCATTATTATTAACTCAATGCTTTGGCATGTCTTTGAAAATGTAATAGGTTTATCTGAAATGTTTGATGTGTGGATTATATATTCTTATTCTGTTTTATTTATTTATTTATTTATTTGTGAACAGAGGATCCACTCGAACAGCTTGATGAAATACACTGAGTTGGTAGATTCCAACAAGAAGCGAAAATCCTCCTCCTCTGATGAGCCACCGATGAAGAGTGTGAGAATCTTCTGTGCACATGGGCTTCCTCCTGCCAACACTACGTTGCAAGACAAGGAAGAAGCTTGTATCATCTTGCAAAGTGTGTGCACCTCTCATCGATGCCCTGCTGGATGGGACCTTAAAATCTGGTAAATATAAAAACATCAGTGTGTGTGTGCACATAACAAAACATTACATACACATGCTGCATAAGTGTAATTCTTTGCAAAAATGTTTTTAAAGGTCTCAACTACATCAAGGATCACTTGGACACTAACATGACAACAGCACAAACAGCAGCCACTCTGATGAAGAAGACTTCTTTGGATCCATTAAGACCAGAAAATCAGGAGAGCTGGAGAGGTATCTTTCATGTCCATCCACTGGAGGTATGGCTCTGTTACACTCTTTTCCTCAAATCAAGCGGTTGTCACTCAAAGTCAACACAAGTCTTCCAGCACCTGCAGCTTGTGAGAGACTCTTTATTCATGCAGGACTCCTTTTAACTGCTAAGAGATCACAGCTTCACTGCAAAAACCTTGAGGGCCAGCTACGGTACTCTTAAAGCTTAACAGTCACATTATTGAATAATGTTTCATTGAGTTTATGCTGTCAGTTGTTCTACTGATTAAGTTCAGGAATACACAGTCCTTTGCCTGATGTGTAGGACTGTGTTTCAGTTTATACTTAAACAGTTAGTTCTGTTTATAGGATGTCAAAATGTAAGAAAATGAGTTCCAACTGGTAGAAACAAAGTTTTGCAGAAAGTTTATTAATACAGTATTTAGCTGAATTATTTTGGATACAGTTACCTTTGTGTTTTTTATTTATTTTTATTTATAACAATGTAAAAGATAAGTGGTTTATTTCTAAATCCTTTTGCCTTTGTGTTTTTATTTATAACAATGTATATTCAGTCTCATTAAAAGTTATGTTTCCTTGTAAATACATTTGCATGTTATAATTTAATGACACGAGATGGTACTCCGCAGTTACTCACTACTTGAGTAGGTTATAATCAAAGTACTTTTTTACTTTTACTCAAGTAAATTTTTGGATGCCTACTCACTACTTTTACTTGAGTAATATTTGGTTCAAGTAACAATACTTTTACTTGAGTAAAAATTTTGAATACTCTACCCACCTCTGATTACAGTTAGAATGATGTCGTTTGTGTATTACAGTTAGAAAAATTAAGTAGAATTATTAATTTTGTGACGTAGTTTGTGTATTATAGTTAGATAAATTAAGTAGAATTATTCATTTTGTGATGTAGTTTGTGTATTTCAGTTAGAAAAATTAAGTAGAATTATTCATTTTGTGATGTAATTTTGAAGGTTATCATTGGTTGAACAAACTGAGAAAAAGGGGCAGATATAATAAGATTTCATCTTCTTTCTGCTCCCTTCATTTTATTCTACTTGTACTGTATTCTTATATCTGATGAAACTGTCTTGTATTGTTCTTTTAAAATGAATGAATAAACATCAAATCAAATCAAATCAAATCAAAAAAATATTACCTCTCCATCAATCTGGTTTCAGGAAAAAACACATCACAACGACTGCTTCTTTGAAGGTTCTTAATGACGTTGTTGAAGCATTGGATGCTAAGAATTATTGTGCTGCACTTTTCTTAGATCTGTCTAAAGCTTTTGACACAGTGGATCATAACATCTTGTGTCATAAGCTCTCAGAAATTGGGTTCTCTGATCACACCATTGGTTGGTTTTCTAATTATCTGTCCAATCGGATGCAATGTGTTCAGCACAATGGTACTTCTTCCAGTTATTTAACGGTTAAAAATGGTGTACCACAAGGCTCAGTCTTAGGACCAACCCTCTTTACAATTTACATAGCTCATGTAGGTCAGAGCATCCCTGATGCATCCTTACATTTCTATGCTGATGACACAGTTGTTTACTGCCGAGCTAAAACAGTAGCTAAGGCTTTCCAGTCTCTGCAATCCGCTTTTGACATCATCCAGTCAGATTTGTTCCGTCTCAAACTTGTACTAAATGCTGATAAAACAAAAGGGATGTTTTTTTCAAGTAGGAAGTCGGTCCCAGCAGATCTTCCTCTGATTTTATCCTCAAATGGTGTCCCAATTGAGTTTGTTGATTCCTATAAATATTTGGGTATCCTGGTTGATTCACAGCTCTCTTTTAAACTCCACGTGGAAAACCTAGTAAAGAAACTGAAAGTTAAACTGGGTTTCTTTTTCAGAAACAGATCATGTCTAACACTGAATGTTAGGAAACGCCTTGTATCTGTGACTTTCCTCCCCTCCATTGATTACGGTGACATTCTCTACATGAATGCTCCTACAAGCACCCTGCGGATGTTGGATGTTGTCTACCATGGTGCTCTAAGATTCATAACTGGCTGTGATTATCGTACCCACCACTGCACCCTGTATTCACTGGTTAACTGGACATCATGGTGTAGAGGCAGGGCAGCCGACTTGGGACCCGAAAGACCCAGGTTCGAACCCCGGCCACTGCACACCTTGGGGTGTCTATGAGTGCACACCTATTTCCCCAGCTCCCCGGGCGCTTTCTATGGCTGCCCACTGCACCACCTGGTGGTGGTTGGGTTAAATGCAGAGACAAATTTCGTCTTGTATGGGAAACATACACAGATGACAAAAATGTGACATTTTATTTATTTATCATTATCCTCACGCAGACTCTTCCACTGGTACATTTTCATCTTTAAATCACTTCTTGGTCTGCTGCCCTCATACATCTCCTCCTACATGTCTTTACGTGAGTGCAGCTACAGTGTGCGCTCTCAGGACATGATTACCTGCAGTGTTCCGTCAGTGAGGACTGAACTTGGAAAAAGGGCCTTCTCCTACTCTGCTCCTGCTTCCTGGAATATCTTACAAAAAGATTTGAAGCTCTCGGCCCTGACCTCCCTAAATGGTTTTAAGAATCTTTTGGAATCCTGGCAAAAACCATTGCAGATATGTTCTTGTTTTTGATTTTGTACATCTACCTTGTGGTGTTTTGCTAGTTTTGATACTTTGCATTTCACTTTCTATTTCTCTCCTATGTTTTTTTTTTCTGTTGTTTTTCTACCATTGCTGTTCATCATTCTTTAGTTTGTAGCAGGTCGCTTTTGTAAATGAGCCCTCGAGGCTCAATGAGATTTACCTGACTAAATAAAGGTTGAATGAATGAAAATAACTTTAGGTCTAACATTGGGGGGGTTATGCTCTCTACCTATTTATTTATCGAATAAATAACTTTTTTTAATGATTCAGGATATTTTAGGGTTAAAATATATTGTAATGCTTTTACTGTGATTTACTTAACTTTCCTGTTTTCTCTGTATTTATTCTGCTCCTTTTTTGTTCCACATAGGTTCAACAAGTAAGAAAAAAACTCACTATTTTTCTGCATTTTTTTCAGCCATAACACATATTTTACATTTTTAAGATTTATTATATAACATACCTTAATTTCACAATTTTCAAAGAGTGTGTATTTACCTGGTTCACTACAGTTTAACTAGGAAAAATTACAACAAATGATTCAAATACAGCCATAATATGACAAGAGCAGAGTAAAACCCTGCATGTCATCTTCAGCAATTATGCTTAAATGTTCATATTGTGTAAATTGAAATCATATTAAAGTTACCTAAAAACAAGAGAGTTACAGCTGTGTATTTAACCAGTTCATTTCAACTGTGTTAAAGCACTTGCAAGACTATGGCAGTTTCAAATCATTTGATTTTGTGAGTGCAGCAATTATCTATGAAAGAAAGTCAAAAACACAAAAGATTAATTTTTTTTCACCACTGTATTGACACCAATAAACTATATACAGCAAAAGTCTTGTGCACAATTCATGACAACAGTCTACATCAAAGAATACAGTGTGGAAAACTGAAGAGCATATTACACTTTGACTCTAAACAAACAAAACCATGTAAATACTGCTCATCTTTGGTATCAGCCTGTAGCTGTTTTTGGACTTTCAAACAAAAGCACCAAACACCTGTTTGTGTCTTGGTGTGAAATAAATAAATAAATGTTTCTTCAAACGGTGACGTCACGCAGCACGTGACACCAGGTGAAGCTGACACGCATTCAGAGTCTTCACCCGCTTCGGATGTTATCAACCATTAAATGGCCATTATCAGTCATTATCATCCCTATAATAATAATAATAATAATAATAATTGTCTAATCTTGTCATCTGCGTATGTTTCCCATACACAGACGAAATTCGTCTCTGCATTTAACCCAACCACCTACCAGGTGGTGCAGTGAGCAGCCATAGAAGGCGCTCGGGGAGCTGGAGAAATAGGTGTGCACTCATAGACACCCCAAGGTGTGTAGTGGCCGGGACGCGAACCCGCGTCCTTCGGGTCCCAAGTCAAACGCCCTAACCACTACACCATCTTGGCTCCGACCTATACTGTACATAGCGGTCAGATTGCCCCTCCTGTACCTCCGGTTTAAAGGTACGTTGTCACCATTAAGCGATGACAGCAGGCTCCGCTAATAACGCCCATTGTATGGACTGACAACATCAGAACCGGCTCAGTCTTAAAGCTTAAGTATGTAATTTATTTTTTAACACTAGGATGACTGAATTTTCAAGATCCTGAGGACAAACCCCCTCCTTCTCCTGCACAATCATTGGACCATTAACTACCTTTTGTTATAAATATGTGTGCACTCAACTCAGACACCCCCACCACACCAGACTGCACAGACTGCATTCCAATGTTTCCACCAGGTAAGTAAGACTCTGCTTGCACTTCCCCCTTAGTCAGAAGAGAGGCCCTGACCTGAATTCACACATAACAGACCCTGAAGTTATCTCACAGTTGAGCATTTTGGGACATCCACTGAACGGAAAGCTTTGTCTGCTCCAGAACAATTTTATGCATAAAATTGTTTTATTCTGCTATGCTGATTATCCTGTAACCCTGATGGTCTGTCAAATAAATTATTTTGCTTACAAGTACTGTCTCCCTCCTTGTCCTTGGCACATGTATATACGGTGCATGCCGACACATGCAGGTGGCCCATTGCTGTGTTCTACAACATGCTTGACCTATTGTTGTCCATCACCTGACGGACCGACACAGGTCACATGGCATGGGGTCAACTGACAAAATGACACAGGTCACACGACATGAAGTCAACTGACTGACAGACACTCGTCACACGACATGAGGTCAACTGACGGACCGACACAGGTCACACAGCATGAGTTCAACTGACGTACCGACACAGGTCACATGACCTAAGGTCAAGTGACGGACCAACACAGGTCACACGACATGAAGTCAACTGACGGACCGACACAGGTCAAACGGCATGAGGTCAACTGACGTACAGACACAGGTCACATGACCTGAGATCACCTGACGGACCGACACAGGTCACATGGCATGGGGTCAACTGACAAAATGACACAGGTCACACGACATGAAGTCAACTGACTGACAGACACTCGTCACACGACATGAGGTCAACTGACGGACCGACACAGGTCACACAGCATGAGTTCAACTGACGTACCGACACAGGTCACATGACCTAAGGTCAAGTGACGGACCAACACAGGTCACACGACATGAAGTCAACTGACGGACCGACACAGGTCAAACGGCATGAGGTCAACTGACGTACAGACACAGGTCACATGACCTGAGATCAACTGACGGACCGACATAGGTCACATGACCCAAGGTCAACTGACGGACCGACACAGGTCACATGACCTAAGGTCAACTGACGGACCAACATAGGTCACATGACATGAAGTCAACTGATGGACCGACACAGGTCACATGACCTGAGGTCAACTGATGGACCGACACAGGTCACATGACCCGAGGTCAACTGACGGACCGACACAGGTCACATGACCTGAGGTCAACTGACGGACCGACACAGGTCACATGACATGAAGTCAACTGATGGACCGACACAGGTCACATGACCTGAGGTCAACTGACGGACCGACACAGGTCACATGACCTGAGGTCAACTGACGGACCGACACAGGTCACATGACATGAAGTCAACTGACGGACCGACACAGGTCACATGACCTGAGGTCAACTGATGGACCGACATAGGTCACATGACCTGAGGTCAACTGACGGACCGACACAGGTCACATGACCTGAGGTCAAGTGACGGACCAACACAGGTCACATGACCTGAGGTCAACTGACAAAACGACACAGGTCACACGACATGAAGTCAACTGACGGACCGACACAGGTCACATGACCTGAGGTAAACTGACGGACCGACACAGGTAACATGACCTGAGATCAACTGACATACCAGTATACAGGTAACCCTCGAGGTACGACACCTGCGACCTACGGCAACTCAGACTTACGATTTTATCATATTTAATAAAAATATGATAAAAAAAATATATATATATTATTATTTTTTTTTTGTGTGTTTAAAAGTTATTAATTTCATGTGTATAGCACTTTGTTGCAGCTGTGGTTGTTTTAAATGGCTTTATAAATAAAGTATAAATATTAATTTTACGTTTTGATTAGAAATTTATCGTATTATGCAACTTCCGGTTTCCGCTCGCCACTTCCGGTCGCCATTTTACAACTGTACTGCAGTCAATGGAGCTCCAGAGTCTACTGTCAGCTGGCTCCGTGTGCCCGATCAGGGTTGCCTCATACGGATAAATTAGCTGGAAACACTCGGTCAACTCTGTGGACGTCTCAGGTCCGGAGGAGCAGCCGCGGATCGCCCCGCGATCGGCGGCCACAACGCCGCCCGACATGCTAACGACAGCAGCTAACAAAGCAGCTAACACAGGCGAAGACACCGAGCCGACATGCCGCGGAGGATCCATCTGCGGCCGGGAGCTCGCCGCAAATGTCCGCCTGGCAGTCGGGGCCACCGGCTCAAAGTAAGACATTATATTTTTTATTTATTGTGCAGTTCTGTGCGTGTTTATGGCCTTAGTATGTCTGCTTGTTCAGTCTCATGCCATTAAATATGTGTGCGGCGCTCCGTTAGCGGTATAACCGCGACCTATGTCAGAAACGCGGACCTACGACAGGCATGTGTTTTTGGTCCGCGAGGTACGACAAAATCGACCTAAGTCACACACGTAGGTCCCTATCCCTGACGTAACTCGAGGGGTTGCTGTAATGGACCAGATTGCACATTTATATACGGTGCGGCCCATTGCCGTGTTCTACAACATGCTTGACCTGGCAGCAATAAATGTTTATGTGTTATACAAGGCCTGCACTGGGTCCAAGGATTTTGGACTGAGGGGTAGGGGGTGGGGGGTGTAGGTGTACAATTAATGGGTCTTTAGTAGGGTCATTAGCATTTGAATCGACATTATATAGCCCACTGAAAGGGACCGGGGGATTCAGAAGCCAAGTTCACTCGCGCAAAAAAGCGCAGCCTTAGTCAAAGTAGTGTTAAACATATTTCTTCACTCTGCCACTATCTCCTGATAGACTGATGTTAGAAAGGTAATCTCTGAAAAAAACTATAGTCCTCTGGCGTCTCCCGGTGGTAATAAAAGCATTTGTAAAAACCACAGCGTCCCGCGGTTAACCAGCCAATAAAAACAGCCAGCCAATAAAAACAGAGCTTCTCATTTCTCACCCCCCAACCCACGCCCCTGCCTGTCAGCTCGCAGCGAGCCCGCAGTGGCCGCGCAGGTTCTCGTTTAAATAATTGCAAGCGATGAAAAACTGTTTTGTATGCGACACAAATGTATTAAATCCCCCTTCTTCATCCCTGCTCTGGACTTTTCTTTTGTTTTTTTTGCCAAAAGTCAAGTGATCGCTTCATCCTCCGCTAAGTCATGACAGAAACATTCAGGAAATGAATGAATTTGTCACGAGCTAATTAAAATCGGGTTCAACGTGGCTGCCGAGGCTCTGCAGATTTCAGGGTGTTTTTGTTTTGCTGGACCAGCGCTCCATGGTTTTATTTTATTTATTTAGAACGTTTTATTAACATATAAACACAGAATATGCAGCGGAGGCGGAGCTGATCTCAAGTTCAGCAGACCACGGGGGAACAGAGCCATATACTGTATGGCTCTGAGGGGGAGGGAGCAGAATGCTTTTCCCTGTTGAAATTTTTCTAAGTGCCAGCGTATTCCAGAAACTGCAGAATGCAGCTTTAATGGAGGAGAACATGAAGCTGAAACACAAAACCCGCCGCGACCTCTTAACCTTTTACACCTAAGTCTCAAATTTCCGCCTGGCATTTTTTACTTGTTTTTCACTAGAAAATATGAAGAAAATGTCTTATGGCCAAGTGCTTCAGCACATTTGTTCAGAATATTTAGAACTTTCAATATCTGGCATTATTTTACATTATACTTGTTACAAAACAACTATTAAAACTGTTTAACATCAAGAAAAAACAAAAAGCAAAATTAGATTTGAGAAATTTTATGCAAATAAAACACTGCATTTGAACATGAAGTACAGATTTTGCATCGCAAATTAACAATTTCAACACTATAGAACATATTTACAATGTTTTTTTTTAATTCTCGCTTATTTTTTACAAATAAGAAACAGACTAACAATTCAAACTATTTACAAGCGAATTTCCCCTCCCTACATTTCTCCTTATTATCTTCTAGACAAACAAAGTGCAAACTGATGAATATTGTAATATCTTATAGACTTGATATACTATTCCAACAACAAAATAAAATAAAAAATAAAATAAAACTATATCCTATTATATGTACCCAGTATAAAACTATTATCCACGAAGTAACAGGCCTCATTCATTCAGAAATAAAATTCAAAAAGTTATGCAATTGATCAAATGTTTTTCTTTAGAAGAACAAAAAGAAACTCCTTCTCCAAATCATCCAGGCATCTCCTTATTGTCTTTTTATTCCTTGAAGTACATTTGTTTGACATATTTTTTGCTGATTCTCATGTTTTTCCTCCTCACTCTGCACGCTTCGTTCGTGCTGAACACAAAAACTCGCATTCCTGGGCTTCCCGTAGCAGCAGGAAGGCGATTACCGTAATACCCCCAAAACAGCCAGAAAGCACACTTTGTTTTCTTTCAAACACGTTTGAATTTTTCTGATAGCGCAAACCGTTGCAGAGTTACGGTAATGCAAAGTTAGCATGTGGAAAACGTGTCGCCGGCTGCTGCTGAAGGAGGGAGGAAGAGGGGGAGGCTGGGACAGAACTGCGGTTTTTACGCAGAGAGCAGTCTCACCTGCTGAAACACGCTCCTCCGCGCGCACCTCCAGTTAATCCGGGAGCTTGAAATGATGTCATTTTATTGGGGGTGTTATATTGACTGGATCAAATTATTGGGGGGGTTATAACCCCCCCCATCCCCCGTGTAAATTGCGCGGGTGGTTGGAGTCATTGTGCCGTGATCTTCAGCTCACACTGGAGCAGTTTGCAGCAGAGTGTGAAGCAGCTGGGATGAGAATCAGCATCTCCAAATCTGAGGGCATGGTCCTCAGACAGATACGGGTGGATTGCTCCCTTTGGGTCAAGGGTGAGGTTCTGCCTCAAGTAGAGGAGTTCAAGTATCACCATTCTTGTTTATGAGTCAGGGAAGAATGAAGTGTGAGATTGACAGATAGATTGGTGCAGGGCCTGCAGTATTGCAGACTTTGTGCTGGTCCATTGTGATGAAGAGGGAGCTGAGTTGTAAGGCAAAGCTAATTGTTTGCCAGTCTGTCTACGTTCCTACCCTCACCTACAAACTCTGGGTAGTGAATGAAACAATGAGATTGAGGATACAGGCGGCTGAAATGGGTTTCCTCCGTAGGATAGCTGGACTCTCCTTTGATATAGGGTGAGAAGTTCAGTTATCTGGGAGGGACTCAAAGTAGAACCACTGCCCCTCCACATTGAGACAAGCCAGTTGAGGTGGTTTGGGAAACTGGTAAGGATACTTCCTGGGTGCCTCTCTGGGGAGGTCATTCTGGTATGTGGGAGGAAATGCCAGGGAAGACCCAGGACACACTGGAGAGCTTATGTTTCTCAGCTGGCATGGGAATGCCTTGAAGTTCTCCCAGACAAGTTGGAAGAGGTTGCTGTGGAAAGAGATGTCTGGGCCTCCCTGCTCAAGCGGCTGCCCCCGTGACCTGACTTTGGAACAAGTGGAGGATAATGTTTGGATGGATGGATGGACAGACGGACGGATGGACGGATGCAAAAACATCATTGCTGTCTTCACTTTTTTGGAAGTGGATGATAGTAAATACACATACACATTCAACACTTGCTCTTCTCAAGGGCGGACGTCTCCTTTCTGTCTCCGCTTTGCTTTTGCTTTGTCTTGTCTGTGAAATCAATACTATGGACTTCAATTTGGTCAGTTGGTCCCTCAACACAACTGATAATATTTCTTGAAAAAGAAGAAAGGCTGTAGGTGAGCCGATTTGCCCTGTTGGCATGCACACAGCTGGATATCTCATCGACTTGGAAGATTTGAAGATGTGTCTCTCTGCTGTCATCTGTGGATCTTAAGGACGCATATTTCATTTGATTTATGAAAACTGGTTCCTGCTTTTTGGATTCGGCTGGTTCCTGGTCTATCAACACACAAGGAAGATGTCAGCGGCTAATCTGGAACTGGTCAGGCTGCCTGCCTTACATGATGACTTGGTTCATGTCTCGAGAAACCAGACTTTTGGCTGAATGGATTAGATCTCGGGAATTCTTTCAGGCACGTTCCATTGGTATGGTCATTTTAATTTGGACATTTCGGAAGCGAGTGGACCGACAAAGATTGAAGGTAGATATCATTAAAGTTCTGCCTGTCCCCATAACAACTGTGTTTATCTGAAATTTGGCTCCCTTACTGGCCTTGACAGGCCGTCTTATCTCAACACACCTGCAGAAGTTTTGTAAACCTGACGCTCTCACCCTCCCAACCCTTCTGCTGAGGAATTCCACAGACTTTTCAGAGGAACCCAGCTGAATAAACATTCTGTCATCATTTCAGGACTCTGGATTTGCCTCTGGCCGTCCTCGGCCCCCCATGAGTGTGCACAGATCTCCAGAGGGAACTACTGTATATGAACTGAGTGATTCTATCTGAACTCTGCAGTGCCCCTATAGGCTGGCTTGCTCAACCGTCTTTGAGTCCCCTCCCCCGCCCCCTGCGTAATGTCGGCGTCATTATGTGCTTGTGTGTGAGGTTTTTTTTCATTAACACATTTTTGACCTTCAAGCAGAGGTCAAAATGTGTTAGGAATTTTTTTTGTTTCCAAACCCTATGTGTCATTTTTCACCACTTGTATTATCTGTCCAACAGATCTCACTTGTAAATGAGTCTTCGAGGCTCAATGTGATTTATCTGTTTAATTAAAGGTTGAATGAAAAAAACATCATGGCCTCTAAAGTGAATGCTCCTGTTTGTAGAAATGTATTGTATCATTTGTCACTTTTTAAGGACCAGGTATCAGATCAATGACTGCATATTTTCTATATGTGAGACCATGTCAAGCATGTAATAGATACAGGAAACCCCCGACCTACGGCGCCCGCGACCTACGGCAACCCGGTCCTACGAACGAGCCACTTTTAAATAATGCCATCGAGGTACGGCAAAAAGTACGTGACCTACGAACGAACCAAGTTAAAAATATGTAATCGACCTACGGCATGCTGGATGCAAGACCTACGAACGGGCCCCATTACAACTATGTAATCGAGCTACGGCGTAACTGCGTCAGTACGGCAAGCGGCAAGGTGGGGGAGGGGATTGCCTTGGCTGTTGTTTGTTGGGCATGGGCATGACACTGCGCATGACAGTGGAAAAGTACCGCCAGCGAGAGGGGGGGCTGGGCTTCCGGCGGATGTACACACAGCCGCAGTGCACCTGGCGGCGGAGGGATCCGTACAGGTAAAGCGGTACTATTTGTAATGGACCTACCCAGGGTCAAATTAAGGTTTTTGAACTGTCCAGTGATGACCTTTACTGACCACTCAGTAAAGCAAGACATTTACTACAAAATCATTCATTTAGCTGTAATCTGATAAATATAGTCACCAAAAGAGACTATTTCTATCTTTGATTTTATTCTGATGTGATCAAAAGAATAACTTTTGTCATTTTCATGATGTGTGCTTTTAAGCTGTGTTATTCTGTGAGAGTTAAACTGTGTTCACTGCTATGTTAAAGGTGAAATTGCGGGTCACAGAGACCCGACTGTTTTGTTTAGAAATAAGAAGACAGTTTAATCCGTTGTTTTTCATGAACAAGGCTCCAGCTGCTCTGTCTTTTCCTAAACAATTTCCCTCTGCTGCTGTAACCTTGGGTTCTGATAAGACAAGTGAACTCCTCTCTGCGTTCCTGCTTTAAGTTCTAACTGTGCGAGAACGCGCCAGAGTTGCTGGGAACTTCCAAAGAGATGTGAACTTTCCCAAGAGCTGGACACGTGTGGTCAAGAGCTAACGACCGGCGTCTTCAGCTAAGGACTGATAACAGGCTGTTATGAGTCTACTTCGAACAAGCCGAGCTCAAAAACTTTGTTTATTCCCTCCTGGAATAAGTTTATCTTGAAGTCAGAGGCCTGAAGCTGACATATTCTCTGATGACCAACGCGGAAGCCAGGAGACGTTGAAACGTAAACTAAAACCAGTTTTGGACGTGCTGGGACTAAAGGACTCTGTGCATCTGAAGGCTGGTGTCTTCCCTCTTACCGGGCTGTCGTCAAAAGGTAAAGGGCTGTTTACAAAACGTACTTGGATTTTAGCAGAAGTCGGATGAGAAGTGTCACTCTGGTCTCATGCTCAGGATAATGTTCTTCTTAAATCTTTCCTCCTATTTCTTTTCCCTCTCAACCTAAGCTGGAAACTATATTTTAAGCTGAAATGCCCCTCAGACTAAATATGTGTAACATCTAGTATTTATGTCTGTTGTGTTAAATCAAGTGTGCTGACGTATTTGAATTGAAAGAAAGTGAAATCATGTCAATCAAGTGTAATGGTGTTAATTTAGTTGATTTATTTTAAATAAATGATAGTGTCTCTTTGACATATCAAACTAAGTTAACGTGTCCATTGTCACTTAATGGCTCTGTTTATTTATCCATCATAAAGATCACAGAAATATTGGGTAAACTGAAAAAGAAGAGAATCCGTGAATTTACTATTCAATCTGAATAAGTAAATTAATTAAGGTAAAAAGGAGGTCAGTATTAAACTGACCCCCCCTTTAACCCCTTACATCTGGTGGCCTCGTATCGGCTTCTAAAAGTTTATTGATAAATCTGT
>JBBPBX010060548.1:10249-21405 GCA_038048925.1 Garcialebias charrua
TTTCTGATGCCAATGGCCACCGCGTTGTTCAAGCCAAGAACCATTGTCAGTACTGGGGGCTAAAGGCAGCCCTAGAGGTCAGATTCTACAACCGCCCCTTGTTTAAAACACTTTATAAATAAGGACTGGTAGACACTCTAAAAGAGCTCTGATGATAAAACTTGCCAGTTTTTGATAATACTGTACTATTTTTTGCTGGTGATGATTCTATACTGAATGCCTTTTTTTGAAACATTTTTTTACTCAGTTGTGATGGCTCTGGGGGATACACCAAGCTAGAAAGTGCCGGGTGTGTTTTAGTCCCATCCTTCTTGTCGACACATCTAATAAGTGTCCAGCAGTCTTTGCCACATTCTTGAACTCTCCAGTCTTTGATGGTCAGGACTGCTTCTTTCAGAGCATGTCCTAGAAATCTGTTTAACATGGTCTAAGAACAAATGAGTACACAGCTATTGAAGTTTTTATGTATTCTGGCATACTAAACATGCCTGATCTGGTCTTTAGCAGCCTGCCACTGGTGCTGCTGATCAAATGTATTGATTAACCAATCATCATCAGTGTTATCTCCTCTATAAATACTGACGGACTGACCGACCGAACAAACGACCAGCCAAATGAATGACTGACCGACTGACTGACTGAACAAACAACCAGCCGAATGAATGAATGACTGACCGACTGACGGACCGAACAAACAACCAGCCAAATGAACGTCCGAACAAACGACCGACCGACTGACTGACAGACCGAACAACTGAATGAACGACTGACTGAACAAACGACCAGCTGAATGAACGACCGACCAACAGACGACAGACCAAATTACCAAATAAATGACCGAATGAATGACCGAATGAACGACCAAATGAATGACTGAATGAATGGCCAAACGACCAATTGACTGACCGACTGACCGACTGAATGATCGACCGAACAAATGACCAGCCGAATGAATGACAGAACAAACAGACTGACTGATTGATTGATTGAGTGAGTGAAAGAACGATCGACTGACTGACAGACCGATCGGACGAACGAACGACCGACCAACAGACCAACAGACTGACCGAACAACTGACTGACAGACCGAACGACTGATTGAATGACTGAACGAACAAACGACCAGCCGAATGAACGACCGACCGACTGACAGACCGAATAAATGACAGAATGAATGACAGAATAAACGACAGAATGAATGACCGACCGATCAAACGAACGATAACCAATAGACCAACAGACTGACTGACCGTCCGAATGAATGACCGACTGACAGACCGATCGAAGAAACGACCGACCGACCAACTGACTGACTGTCTGAATGACTGAATGAACGACTGAATGAATGACCGACGACCAACGGACTGACAAATCAACCGACCGACAGACTGACCGATTGAACGACAGACTGACCAAACGACCAACGTCTGACTGAGAGACCAACAGAACGAATGACCGACAGACCAAACAAACAAACGACCGACAGACCAACAGATAGAAAGACCGACCGATTGACCTCCAGACTGACCGACCAACCAAATAACCAACTGACCGACCGACTGACTGATCAACAGCCCAACTGACCAACTGACAGACAGACCGACCAAACAACTGACTGAACAACTGACCAACTGACTGACTGAACTTTGGACTGACTGACCAAACGACCAACCGTCCGACAGACCAACAGACTGACTGACAGACTGACCAAAACCACCAAATGACTGACTGACAGACAGATAGATTAAAGACTAAACATCACAACAAGACAGAAGGCTAAACAAGTACAGCGTGGTTGGAATGTGTTTCAGGAGAAAGTCTATTTTCTGTAAAAAGAACACAACAGAAATATTTAGATTAGCAAATTTCCAGTTTAACAAATTATAACATGTAAATTAAATTACAAGAATTCTGGAACAATGGGCAAAGAAATGTAATTATATTCCACAGCACCATGCTTGGTAAAAACCAAGCACAGCTCATAGGGCTGATTATATGTAGTATATGGGCTTGAGCATGCATCAGGGTATATGGGCTTGTTTTAGACCTGAGCTCCTTGCAGTTACTGAGTAGACCAATGACACATCTGGAGACCAAAAAGGACTCTAGTGTCAGGTCCATCTCTCCACAAGCCGAAGCTTAGACCAAACTGGGTGTAACAGATCAATAATCCCAAACACAGCAGCTAATCTACAACAGAAAGGTCAGAAATAAAAAAAGTCATGTCAAAAGAGCACAGGTGCAACAGTCTAATGCCAGAACTTGAACCTGAATAAAATGCTGCGGTGGACCTTCAGAGACCTGAGCAGAATCGTCTGCAAACAACAACGAACTGGACCAATGCTGAAGAAGAATGGGACAAAATTCCACCGCAGCCACGTGAGAAACTGAAAATTTCAGATAGAAAACGATGACTTCAAATCACTGCTGCTCAAAATAATTCTACAGTTTATTACACCACCTTATAGCTGTTTTTTTGTTTGTTTTTTGTTGCTACTTTTCCTTTTGACTGTCCTTTTGGTTGCCACAATTTTAACTTGTAAAATAAATAAATAAATAAATAAATAAATAAAGAAAGAAAGAAAGAAAGAAAGAAAGAAAGAAAATTTGTATGCCTCTTTTATGATTGTCTGTTGTTGTCGTTGTTATCCACTGTTGTCATCACACAAAAAAAATAAAAAATAAAAATCAGGTATCTCTTGTAAATGTATTGTATTGAGCGCTTGTTCTGATTTTATCATGTCCTGGACGACTGAGAATCTTCACCAGCCTCTTGTAAATGAGATTTGTAGAGTGAGTGAGGTGAAGTTTTTGGGTGTTATCATTGATGACAAACTGACATGGAAACAACACATAAATTCTGTAAGAATAAAAATAGCTAAATCGATTGCAGTACTGTACAAAGTCAGAGACCTATTGAATGATAAAGCTCTGTATTTGTTGTATAACACAATCATTGTTCCACACTTAATCTATTGTATTGATGTTTGGGGGAATGCGTGTAAAACAATCACAAAGCCTATTTTTGTATTACAGAAAAGAGCTGTAAGAATTATCACTAGAAAACATTACTGTCATCCATCAAGTACATTATTTTATCAACTGAAGTTATTGAAGTTCCATGATTTGGTAGACTATAATATTTTATCAGTTATGTATAGGGCTCAAAATAATGCATTACCTTTAAATATCCAAATGCATTTTGTTAAAAGACAAAGTTGTTATAATCTTAAGGGGACAGAGATGTTTGTAAAACCACAATTCAGAACTAGTTTGAAGGGACGTTCTACCTCAATCCAGGGAATTAGATTATGGAATGGCTTGGAGAATGTAGTTAAAAATGCCAAGTCAATGTTTACATTTAAGAAAATGATCAAAACAAATGTGTTAAAAATATATATATGAAATAGCGTAATGTGTATTGTATTAGTTAGAAAATTAGAAAGAGTTAGTCATTTTGTACTGTTGGTTGAAGATTATTATTGTTTACATGGTTGATTATTGTTGTTTAATCTGATTGTTGGAAGTAAGGGGCAGATATAATAAGATTTATTCTTCTTTCTGCTACCTTTCATTTTTTTTACATTTTGTACACAATCATTTATGAGATTGTCTTGTATTGTTTCTTTTGTAAAAAAAATGAACAAATTTAATAAACATAAACATAAATGAGTCCCAGAGACTCAATGGAGACTCAAGATTTCATCTTCTTTCTGCTCCCTTCATTTTATCCTACTTGTATTCTTATATCTGATGAAACTGTCTTGTATTGTTCTTTTAAAATGAATGAATAAACATCAAATCAAAATCAAATCAAATCGACTCGTATAACTAAAGATTGAATGAATTAAATCAATACATGTTTTTACACAAAGTTTTTCCATTTTATGTTTTTGTTTGTTTAATAAACCATAACTTGGTCAAATCTTATTTTTTATTTATTTATTTTTAATTACTTCAGGTTACGTTTTAACAATTTTACTACCAGGCAGGAAATGTGCGGAACGTAAATCTTTTTTTAAATTCCGGTCGGACCATAAACACAGACGTACCGAAATTACCTGAAGAACACGGGAGTTTCGGGAAGGTTCAGCTGACCTTTTTCTCTTCACATTTTGCTCCAGACCTGCCAGATTTATCTGAGTATGTCGTTCTAATGAGATTATCACATAATCATAGCTGTGCCCTGAACTTTGGCTGAAAATAGTGAGAAAAACTTTTATTTTTATTTTTGGACCAAACGTGTTTGTAACGAAACCACTTTTGCTCCCTGTTGTTTTCATTTGTATTTATCTGGACTTTTACTTGATCAAATATTAATCTGAGTACTGGGCTGTGAGGAAACGAGCGGGCCGTGGTGAACTCAAAGCCAACATGAGAGCTGTGAAGTCCTGCAGGTTCTGGTTCCGTGTGTCGTGTGTCCAGGCCGGACACTGTCCCAGACTTGAGACAGCCAGCTGCAGACAGAGGAGCACAGACAGCTTCAGGGCTCAGCTAGCAGCAGGTCCATGTCTTCAGGACTTTGTGAAAGGAGCATCAGTGGATGATGGAGAAGACACTGAAGAACATGGCTATCTCTCTGGAGACCTGGAGATGGGGAAGTCCAGGAAAGGTGCGTCACCCAGAGCTAACCACAGAGGTAACATGACACTTTGGGACATCATGTGTGTCTTTGCCTCGTTGCAGTGTGTTTTGAAACCTATGGATGTCAGATGAATGTCAACGACACACAAATCGCCTGGTCCATTCTCCAGAAGAAGGGCTACGATCGAACAACGTCTTTAAACGAGGTACAGCTGACCTGGGCTTAAAGCTGCACTGACATCATGATGTTGTATCTATGCATCATATTGCACTACATGTATATGTTTTATCATTCAACTATGTTCGTTTTTGCAAACAAACTTATAAATATATTTAATTTTGATTTTAAATTTATTTTAAACTTTGCGCCGTGTTTATTAATTGGAAATCCGATTACACGCGAATGCAACATATGTGACGTAAGGAGACGTAGAAGCAGTCTGCATGTGTCAGCAGCTTGCCTGCAGCTCGCCTTTTTTTTTTTTACTTGACAAATGCTGTTACGTTGTGTCGCCTTTGGGTGTTCTAATATCATCAGTGAACAAGTGAGCCTTTTCACTTTCCCAAAAGAAGAAATACTTCGTCTGGGAATGGAATAAATAAAGCTGCCACCCCCCCTCGGAGCCTCCTCGCTTCCTGATAAGGTAAAAATCAAATAAATACGGGTGCAGACCTAAATTAGAACCTGCTGTTTCTTGTTCATCTAACTTTCTGCTTCCCAAACTGAAGACATGTAGCTCAAATATTCACTTAGATTGATAAATTTGTCGGGTTTTAAATTGTCCGTCCTTATACCGGAGCCCTCTACATCTCCTTACGTCATATATGTTGCGTTTGTGTGTAATCGGATTTCCCATGAATAAACACAGCGCAAAGTTTAAAATAAATTTTAAATCAAAATTAAATATATTTATAAGTTTGTTTGCAAAAAGGAACATAGTTGAATGATAAAACATATATATGTAGTGCAATATGATGCATAGATACAAGATGATGTCAGTGCAGCTTTAAATCATTGTCAAGTCCAGCAGCAGAAGGTAACCTGGACTGGTTTTGTGTTTGCAGGCAGATGTTGTACTTCTGGTAACCTGTTCTATAAGGTGAACTCATTCAACAAACTTGACTTATTTCATCCTGTTATATTCTCATTTCATACCCCCCACCCCACAAATACCTGTACCAACGTACCTTGTAATTCTCTGTAAATTGTTTCTGAACAGAGAAAAAGCCGAACAAACGATTTGGAACAGATTAGAACAACTTGCAGCCATGAAGAAGAAACGATTAAGGACTAACACACCGATGAAGATCGGCGTTTTAGGTGAGATTTTGCAGACGTGTGTCTCTTGTAGAGATTACAAGAAAATCCTGATAAAGTGTGTTTGTCCAGGCTGCATGGCAGGGAGGCTGAAGACCCAGCTGTTGGAAAGGGAGAAGCTGGTAGATGTTATTGCTGGTCCAGATGCTTACCGGGACCTTCCTCGCCTTTTAACCATAGCTGACGGAGGCCAACAAGCCAGCAACGTCCTGCTGTCTCTAGAGGAGACCTATGCCGATGTCATGCCTGTTCACCGAGCTCCGCGGGGTCACAGTGCCTTCGTGTAGGTTGTTGGTGCTGCGAGCAGGACTTCTCTGGCAGCTGCACGTTTCTGACAGCGTGTGTTTGTGTTGTGTGTGCAGTTCCATCATGCGTGGCTGTGACAACATGTGCAGTTACTGCATCGTTCCCTTCACCAGAGGCCGAGAGAGGAGTCGACCCGTCAGCTCCATACTCGAGGAAGTCCGTATGCTCTCTGACCAGGTGAGTCATCATCACACCTGGCTCAGCTGCACGCTGTCTCTGCTCCTTGATATTAAAGTAAATGGCGAACATCTGTATACTGTATTTTCCAGACTATAAGTAACACAGTTTTGCCTAATTTGCATGCCATGTGACTTATAGAGAGGTGAAACTTGTTTATGGATTTTTTTTTCCATATTTTTAGACCAATTTTTGGCTCAGATATGACAGTTTTTCCATTTTTGCAAAAATGGTGCAGCACCACTTCCGGCCGCTAGGGTACACCAACCGTTCTCACCTCATGTGTCCGACGAGAGCCTCCTCTGGACGGACTCAGTCTGTCGCAGCCCGGCCTCCTGCTCTGGATGTATGAACTACTGTTAGCTCAGTGTTTGTTAGCAAAATAGGTCAAGAACCACAGGACAGATGTTGATCAAACTTACAGAACGTAATCACTAGATGGATATTTACAACTGATTACTTTATGAGATGTTTGAGTAGTGCTGGACGATAATTCAATAACGATAAATATCGCGATATACTTTTATTCAATAACGATATGAAGTTTAAGCATATTTTCGATATTTCGATAGGATTTTACAACTTTTCACTGACGTTTTTCTCTTTCTGTTCGGGTTGAAGCGGCTGCTTCAACAACGCGCCCGGACAGAAAAGGCTGTGACACAAAACGTGCGTGGTGACGTCGTTGTTACGCAGCGCTCACTCCAGCAGCAGACGTTAGCGGTAGCAGGCTAAAAGCTAAGCTAGTCTCCAAAGCGTGTTGTTTTCGCTTCAAAACGAGTCAAACGAGTGCTCATGACCGTCAGAATGTGACTGAACAAAGTTTCACAAGCGAAGAGAAAGCAGACGACATCACTGATGAGAGGAAAGACTAATTCGTCGGTGTGGACGTAGTTCGGTTTTGTTAAACTGCAGGCTTCTTCTGCAGCGAGTCCTACTCGGTTTCTTTATTTTTCAAAACGTGACGGAGAGTCGTTCTAACTAGCTGTGGAAACATCTACTTGTTTAATCTGAAGAGTTTCCACTCGATAGAATATGATGAGAGTCAGAAGATGAAGAATAAAGTTTGAGCCAACGTTTCCCTGAAACTACGACGTAAACAAACAGCCCCAGCGCGACATGTTTTTTTTAATTGAAAATAAAACAGATTCATCAGAATAAAAAGAAAGAAAAACACTGAATGAAAAGGTGCAGAAAGACGAAAATAGTGTTATAATATCTGCCCCTTGTTTAAAAAATACAAAATAACTACAAACAACAACCTTCACTTCACCTGCACCACACCTTCCCAACAACTTTGATTTAATCATCTTTTAAAACATATAAATAGTTTTATAAATGTTTATGATGATATCAAGTCAACACAATCCTGTTTCCTGATTTACAACTCAGCTCCTTCACACTAGTTCTAAATGAAGATTTTACAAACATTTACATTCCCTTCAGGGTTTAATAACTTTTTAAACAAAATGTAATTGAATATTTGGGGGTAATATTTTTTTTAGTTTTATATATGACTTGTAAAATACTATGTTCAACCAAATCATAACATTTTAATAATTTCAATTGATGAAATAATATATTTGTTGGGTGACCATAGCACTTCCTAATAATAATTCTTACAGCTCTTTTTAGTAAAATAAAAATAGGATTTGTAAAAGTTTTGCATGCTTTTCCCCAAACTTCAATACAACAGATTAAATATGGAACAATCATTACATTATACAATATATTCAAAACTTTGTCATTCAAAAACTATTTTACTTTATACAATAATGTAATTGATTTTGTTATTTTTATTCTGACCCGACAGAATTATTGGGTTGAGAATTTTATGTTTATTTGATGGTGATTTCCATCTTTTTGGAGGCTAAATACAAATACAAGGTGAACATCAATTTATTTGTATAGTTTATAGGTTTTTTTAGGCTTTTATATTGTTCATATCGATATCGAATTATATCGATATCGACCAAAATTAAGAACTATATCGTGATAAAAAATTTGGCCATATCGTCCAGCCCTATGTTTGAGATAAAATTTGATGTTTTATAGACGTAAATGTGTCGCGTTAGCTTCGTTGATTTTTCCTTGTACATTTGAGCAAATAGCTCATAAACCACACAGCAGATTTTTTTCAAACTTACAGAAAAAGTAATCACTAGATGTATATTTGAGATAAAATTTAATGTTTTATAGACGTAAATGTGTCGTGGTTAGCTTTGTTGTTTTTCCTTGTACTTTTTCAAAGCAAAAAAATTTAAATCCAGCAGATTTGACCATTACGTGAATTTATTAAGGAACAGTTAAGCTAAGACACATGTTTGCTATAATTTTCAGCTGACAAATAATTGTTTTTACCGTGTTAATCTTGTGAAAAGTCCTTCCGTGCATGCTTCTGTGGTCGTCATTTTCAGCAGGGCAAATGAGGCGCTGACGCGTCGCGTAGCGGTGACGCATAATAGATGCGACTTATATAAAGGTGCAACCTGTTTATGGATTTTTGCAATTTATTGACAATAATTGGGCAAAGCGACTTATATAAAGGTGCGACCTATAGTCCAGAAAATACTGTACCTGCTGGAATCTCAGGTGACTGGGGAAGGATTTCTGCACTGAGGGAGACCAGAACGTGTCGTGCTGAGGTCACTGGATCTGTGCCACATAAGTTCTAACATCAGGAGGTGACATGTACAGACAGAAAATACTCTGAGGTTGAGCGAGTACTCACATCTTTTCCATGACTCATTGGAAGTAACGGGTGTACACTGTAGGTGGCCCCACTGCTCCCGAGCGTCGTCCAGACCTGCAATGTAGGGTTTAATCTACATATACTTGATCGTTTTGAACAGATAAACAGTGCTGAGTTTTATTTTGGGGTTTGCATTTAATATCACCAGCTGGTGAAGGTTCAAAAGAGGATCCACAAGTTAACGAGTTCTTACAACTGCACTGTAAAAAAACTGATGGTTCAGATTGAAGAAGAAAAATGCAAAGTGTCCAAGTTTGATTTATTTAAAGGCAGAATGTGCTTGTAAAATTAAATTTGTGTTTAATTGATATATTTTTGTCTAAAGAAACTAAGCTTAACTGATCTCTCACAAATTTATTTTAAAATTTTATTTTATTTTTGTACCATACCATTTACCAAACCATTTTATTTATAGGGCACTTAAAACGGCGACAAGGCCAACCAAAGTGCTGTACAAACAAACAAACAACAGGCAACGCATAGACAACATACAAAATGAAGTAAAATCAGAATATAGACATAAAAACATTGCAGATAATAAATATAACGACCAACCTGTGTGAAGCAAACAGGTTCAAACACAGATCATCTGGTGTTGAAAGGTGTGAAGAGAATAGGAGAGGACCCAGGATGGACCCCTGCGGAACCCCCCCATTTAAGCGCATCCTCTGTAAAACTAAAATCGTTGATGGAAACACAAAAGGATCTGTCAGTGAGGTAGGATCTGAACCAACTGAGGGCTGACCCTGTGATCCCCACCCACTGCTCCAATCTAGCAATAATGATCTCAATGTCAATGGTGTTGAAAGCAGATGTAAGGTCTAATAGGACAAGCAGCACAGAGTCACCAGTGTCTGTGGATTAGAAGATGTCATTAAAAACATTCAGTAGGGCACCCTGATGCATGCTCAATAATCCAGGCAGACAAATCTAAAAAAGCTAAGTCTGGTCCTCTGGACATTCAAAAAACAAAACAAAAGCAAAAAAAAATTGTAGAAAAGTTTCGTCTTTCGTCCAAAAGACTTCCTCAGTCTGAGAAGCTGTATTCAGCTCAGTCTTATAAATAGCACCCTCTCACAGTGGATCAACCAGTTGGCTGATGACAGCCGAAACCAGCTGCTCACATGATCAAGGAGGACCATCAGCCTAACGATGGATCGTTAGCACCCTGATGGTTGTGGGTTCGGGCCTGGACAGATTTTTTAGGCCTTAATGCAACTGTTGTTAGTCTTAGACCAGAACTACAGGTAATCATGTTTTCCATGATGATAAAAAAGTTTTTAATTATTTTATCAAAAACTGATCAAACAAACTGCTGCTGCATACACTGCTATACACTGCTATACACTGCTATACACTGCTATTCACTGCTATACACTGCTATACACTGCTATACACTGCTATACACTGCTATACACTGCTATACACTGCTATACACTGCTATACACTGCTATACACTGCTATACACTGCTATACACTGCTATACACTGCTATACACTGCTATACACTGCTATACACTGCTATACACTGCTATACACTGCTATACACTGCTATACACTGCTATACACTGCTATACACTGCTATACACTGCTATACACTGCTATACACTGCTATTCTACTAAAACATTCAGCTCATTCTGGAAGATGTGCACAACGACAGTTCTTTGTGCTGTTTATCCTTTTACAAACGTTGAACTGGACAGTTCTGTTAAATACACAGATCTCTGGCACAAACATTGCTCTTATGGTTCTCTTCAGCGTACTGGCTCCGTTTTTGTTTTCTTAAAACTGCTTTTTGCTCATCTTTAGCTACATTTAGCTAAACTTTTGATCCTTTTAGGGGTTGCCGGCATTTTGATACCGTTTGCTGTTTGTGATACTTTAAAAGTGCTATGTGTAACTTTCTGTAGAGCACAGAACTTAGAAATATTTTCAACAGGCAAAGCATTCTGATCCCCCCCCCCCCTCAGAGCCATATATTGTTCTGCTGGAATTCAAATTCAAGCTCTGTTTTTATTG
>JBBPBX010060549.1:0-21405 GCA_038048925.1 Garcialebias charrua
AAATATGTAACCCCCATAAACTGTGTTGATTTGTCTGTATGTTTAATGTATTATCTTGTAGTTCTTAGAATGTCCTGTAGAGGGCCCTAGATCCAAATTTCTTCTCTGTGTTAAAAAAAGGGAAGAAGAAGAAGACGTACTTAACGTCTCAGCAGAATTAGAGAAGACAGAGAAATGACAGAGTCTGTAGATTAAGCACGTTCCAGCAGAAGTAGAGAAGTCACACAACTTAGAAGTGCTGCTGTTCTACGAGAGAAATCTGTTCATTTCAAACTGGATAATGTACATTTCGTTCCGGGATTTCTCCGGTGAGTCTGTTGCTTTATTTTCAGCTGTGTTCTTGGGCAGAATGCCAAACGTTGCTCCGTTTTTCTGAACAGAAAGAAAAAAAAACCGACCGGAGTATATTGTGTCACTCTGTAATTAACAGTTCTGTGAAATGAGATTGTTTTATAGTGAAGTAATGTTAAGTAAGTTCTTTATTACTAAGTATTTTTTGTTGTTGTTTATTTTAAACGCTAATTTGTTTTTTTCAATGAGAAGTGATTGAAAGATGTCGCTGATTTCTGTGCACGCGCATGAACGGTTACCACTGTGCATGCAGGTTGGTTTTTTTAACGGCTGATATCTGAACGAGCCAGTGAAGTCCAGAAGTAGGAGGGTCCCGCCGCCATCTTTGTTACTCGGACTGAAGTCTGGAAAGAGGAGGGACTGCACTGCTGGAGCCGCTTGGACAACAGATAAGCTTATTGAACAAGGAAAAAAAAGAAAAGGGGGCCCCCAATCTTTCAAACTCACAAGCTATATGTTCATGAACATATTTTCTTTAACTGACAATCTTTGTGCACATTGACTGAACTGACTGAATTGTATATTGAAGGGCTAATTGGAATTTGTATTTTTTTAAAGAGAAGTAGTTCTTTTAATGAACTTTTAACAAGAAACCTACCCTTATTGTTTTTTCTGTTTATTTTTTATTTGTTTAGGGTGGACAATTTAAGTTCTTTAATTAATCTGTATTAAGGTAATAAGTTTCATTTAAATTATTTTTTTGTGGGGAAAGAAAAATAAATTTGAGTTGTTAAAACTTACTTGCTTATTATCCTCCTGTGTGATCCTAGAACCAAAGTAACTTTACTGCTGAGGTTTATTACTAATTAAATTAAGTAGTGGTTACATGGAAACATTTAGTGGCGAGCTAGCCAGGAGGATTATAAGTTAAGTAACCGCAACATCAGCAACTAAAATAAAATTAAAATAAAAACACTGATACCAGACAGAATGGAAGTAAATAAGATTAATGTTGCTGACATTGAGCAAAAGTATGGGATGAATGTAAAGAAATCAATCTTAGCTTTTGGCCTAAATGAAGATGCCACTGATGCAAACATAACTGAAGCACTTAAAACTTATGGCGCAGTGGTGAAGATAGTCAGGTTAAGGTTAAGCGAAGCCATCATTGAGTTGGATGATGAAGAAGCAGTTGAGCATCTTAAGCCAAATTTTCCATGTGAAATAGCTACAGCCAAATATCCAACTGCAAGGTGGTGTGTTGATGATATAAAGAGAGTTTTACTTTCACCTGTGTTTTCTCAGTCTTCAGCAGAAATTAAAGCTCAGAAAACAGCCTCAGAACAAGATGGTTGTGAGTCGAGCAGTTCTGATGGTGGAGAGACTGAATCTGATAACGCTGACACTGCCCTCACATCAAAGGGACATCAAAGACAAATTCATACAACTCGTGCCATTAATCCATCTCACTCCAAACAACCAGAACAAAGAGCAAAAAGTAAGAGACGAGCTTTGTCAACTAACACACCTCCACTGAGTGATGATATGTTGAATCCCCCAGATGTGCAACGCATAATTGTTGAGCATGTAATAAAAAATGAAGCTGCTTCATCAAATTTAACTCCAAAGAGACTTCGTTCCTTTTCTGGACGAGTGCCTAAACCCCCTGGAGAAGTGGATTTTGAGACTTGGATCCTTCATGTTGAACTGATGTTTCAAGATGGATTCTCCATTGATATGCAAAGAAGGATGATTCTGGAAAGTTTGCTATCCCCTGCATTAGATATTGTGAAACAGCTTGGCTCTCATTCATATCCACAAGAATATGTCCGTCTCCTTCAGTCAGCATACGGACTTGTAGATGATGGTGAAGAAATATTTGCCAAGTTTTTGAGCACTCACCAGGATGCAGGAGAGAGGGCTTCTGAATATCTACAAAGACTGCAGTCAGTACTTAGTACTGCAATCAGGCGAGGTGGTGTGAGTGAAGTTAATGCAAACAAACAGCTGTACAAGCAGTTCATTCGTGGGTGCTGGGATCAGACCCTGCTTCTAACTCTTCAGCAAAGATTCAACAGTGAGTCCCTGCCAGATTTCTCTGAACTTCTTCTCCAGTTGAGAACGGAAGAAGAGCGGAGATCAGTAAAGATGGACCGAATGCAGCGTCACTTTGGAGGCTCAAAAGTAAAACCTTCGTTGCATTTTCAGACTGTCTTAGAACCCTCAGTAGAACATGACCATGACATTGTACAGAAGTACATCACAGAGACAGAAAGCTTAAGAAAACAAGTCGCTGAGCTTCAGATACAACTTACAGAAAAAAGGTCTCAGAGGAGGGAGAGGAGACAACAGGAAACAACTGGATTTGTCGACTTGCCCCCTATGGCAGCAGCAGAAGTACATGTGCAACAGCCAGCACGCCAACCTCCTCCAAAAGCTTGGTTCTGTTTTAAATGTGGAGAAACTGGCCATATTGCAAGACAGTGTGAGAATCCTCCAAACAAAGAATTGGTCGATAAAAAGTACAAGGAACTAAAGGAAAAACGTCAGCAGTGGGAAGCAAGGTACGGAACGGCTTTAAACTGGACCGGGTTTCAGTAGAGGGGCATACTGATACCCGACCAGTGCAGGCTCCACAATCAACGCAAGGCTTAAAACACGATCAAAAATCGACAACCATCAACAATATGAGACAGTCCCCTACATGTACATCAGATGAAGCACTTCTGGATGCCTTGGTAGGATCGAAAAACACTGCCAAGATGTTTATTGATGGAGTTCAAAGCATTTGTCTTCTTGACTCAGGCTCCCAGGTGACGACTGTTTCTGAAACATTTCACAAGCTCCACTTGCATTCACGACCGATCCAGTCACTAGGTGACCTTTTAGACATTCAGGGTGCAGGTGGTCAGATAGTTCCTTATCTGGGGTACATTGAGGTAAATCTTTTCTTTCCAGAAGAGATTGCAGGGAGACCTGAGGAAGTCCTTACTTTAGCTTTAATTGTACCAGATTGTAGATCAAATAGAGAAGTTCCGGTGCTGGTTGGAACAAATGTGTTAGATGTTCTTTACGACATTTATACAACTTCTAAAAGAACCAGTGTTCACAATCAACAAGTGCACTGTAAAAATGTGCCACTGATCAGGACACTGTATGGCATACACAAAGAAGATCGAGCGAGTGGTAGGGTAGGAAAGATAAAATTGCTAAGAAAAACGAGTCAGAAAATACCCGCAGGGGAAAAGGCTGTTTTAATGGGTTATGCCAGAAACATTACAGTTTCCCCAGGCACTTCTCTATTAGTTGAACAGGCAGACTCTATCTTACCTGGTGGATTAGTGTTCTGCAACTATGTTATGACAGCCCCATCGACAACATCTTTCAAAATCCCTATTTTAGTGAAGAATGAAAGAGCACATGACATCATAGTACCTGCTGCTCTAACTGTTGCTGAACTCTATAAGCCTCTAACAGTTTCAGCTCCTCAGTCAACAGTGAGAAAAAACCAAGAGTTAAGATCTCAGTCCGAGCTTACACAAAATATTGCTTTATGTCAAAACATTGACTTACCAGTTAAACCTAGCCAGCTCAAAATTGACCTCACAGATACATCTCTTTCTGAAGAATGGAGAGAGAGAGTAACAAAAAAGTTAAGTTCGATGTCCGATGTGT
Organism: Garcialebias charrua; assembly: GCA_038048925.1. NCBI lineage: Eukaryota > Metazoa > Chordata > Actinopteri > Cyprinodontiformes > Rivulidae > Garcialebias > Garcialebias charrua. Next base: position 3,967 of record JBBPBX010060549.1, read on the forward strand.
TTGTTAGTCATGATTTAGACTACGGCCACACAACCGCTGTAAAACATAAGATACGCCTCTCTGATCCTACTCCTTTTAAACAAAGACCTAGGCCAATACACCCATCAGATTATGAGGCTGTCAGATTGCACTTAAAAGAACTGTGTGATGCCAACGTAATCCGTGAGTCAGAAAGTCCATTTGCATCCCCTATTGTGGTAGTAAAAAAGAAAAATGGTGAAATCCGGCTCTGTGTCGACTATCGTAAGTTAAACAATCAGACAATCAAAGATGCCTATGCGTTACCAAATATTGAGGAGGCTTTTTCGGCATTGACAGGGTCAAAGTGGTTCTCAGTCATGGATTTAAAATCAGGATACTATCAGGTTGAGGTTGAGGAGGAGGACAAGTATAAGACAGCGTTTGTAACTCCTATGGGCTTCTGGGAGTTTAATCGGATGCCACAAGGTGTAACCAACGCTCCCAGCACATTTCAGCGTGTAATGGAGAAATGTATGGGAAATCTCAACCTTAAAGAAGTTTTAGTATTTCTGGATGATCTGATTGTTTTTTCTACCACATTAGAGGAGCATGAAGAACGCCTTATGCGTGTCCTGGGGAAGCTCAGAGAGTATGGACTTAAGCTTTCCCCTGAGAAGTGTCAGTTCTTCCGAACATCAGTGAAGTACCTAGGACATGTAGTTTCTGAAAGAGGTGTCGAGACAGATCCTGAGAAAACTGCAGCATTGACAACTTGGCCAACACCTAAAAACATTAAAGAACTAAAGTCATTTTTAGGGTTTGCAGGGTATTATAGGAGATTTATTAGAGACTTTGCCAAAATTGCAAGACCCCTAAATGACCTTACCATTGGGTATTTTCCACCCAGGAAGGCTGCTAAACAGCGCTTCAAACACACCTCAGAAGTTGACCTAAAAAAACCATTTGCTGAAAAATGGACATCAGAATGTGATGAGGCTTTTAATACTCTGATTCAGAAACTTACCACTGCACCAGTTTTAGGATTTGCAGATGTAACAAAGCCTTATATTCTTCATACTGATGCAAGTTTGCTAGGATTGGGGGGAGCTCTTTATCAAGAGCAAGATGGCCAGCTGAGGGTTATTGCCTTTGCTAGCAGGGGTCTTTCAAAGTGCGAAAAGCGTTATCCAACTCATAAGCTTGAGTTTCTTGCTCTTAAGTGGGCAGTGACTGATAAGTTTTTCGACTATCTTTATGGAGCCAAGTTTACAGTAGTAACAGATAACAATCCTTTAACTTATGTACTTACAACTGCTAAACTAGATGCAGCTGGACATCGGTGGCTAGCTGCCCTCTCCACATTTGATTTTCAGATGCAGTACAGAGCAGGAAAGAAAAATCAAGATGCTGATGGTCTCTCTAGACGGCCACATTTTGAGAATGGACTTGATGATTCAACACATGACGAAGACCAAACCATAGAACATTTCATAGCTCACATTGCCAAAGGGACTGGTGCCGCAGAGGTTTCATCAGAAGTTGTAAATGCCATCTGTCAGAAACATCTGGCTAGACAAACAAACCTTGCACACTCTGAACCTGCACTGGAATCATGCCTGGTTGAATGTATTGCTGTTGACGTGCATGTTATTCCCCCTGAGTACACACATGATGACCTTTTGCCAAATTCATGCACATTACCTCGCATGTCTCAACAAGACTGGGCTCTTGAACAACAGAGGGATCCGGCAATAAGCAGAGTCATTTCCATCTTAAAAGGTGGGAGGCGTTTATCGTACAGACAGCGACAGCAAGAGAACAGAGAAGTACAACTGATGTTACGCCTCTGGGATCAACTAACACTGAGAGAGGGGGTTCTCTACAGAAAACGTGTAATCAATAGAGAACCATCTTTTCAACTGGTTCTACCCAAAAGTTTCAGGGAGGTTGCTCTGGAGGCTCTACATGATGCCGTTGGACACATGGGGGTTGACCGTACCACAGACTTGGTACGTGCCCGATTCTTCTGGCCACACATGTTGGAGCAAATTGTAAACAAGTTGCAGACCTGCGAAAGATGCATACGACGAAAGGCAAAAGCTGGATGGAGTGCCCCTCTGGTAAATATCCAGACTAGCAGACCACTTGAGTTGGTTTGTATGGATTATTTATCGTTGGAACCTGATAGCAAAGGAACCAAAAATATCCTAGTCATAACTGACCATTTCACCAAGTATTCGGTGGCAGTCCCGACACCTGACCAAAAGGCAAAAACAGTAGCCAAGGCTCTGTGGAACAATTTCTTCATCCATTATGGGTTCCCTGAGCGGCTACATAGTGATCAGGGTCGTGATTTTGAATCCAATCTAATCAAAGAACTTTGCACAATGCTTGGAATCAAGAAAACGCGTACAACGCCATACCATCCACGTGGAAACCCTGTGGAGAGGTTTAACAGAACATTACTGGCCATGTTGGGTACACTGCAGGAAGAAGACAAGGTGAAGTGGAAAGAGTTTGTACAGCCACTTGTACACGCTTATAACTGTACCAAGCATGACACTACCGGCTATTCTCCCTACCAACTGATGTTTGGGAGGCAACCTAACCTGCCTATCGACATCGCATTTGGATTAACCTGTGAAACTGGAAAAAGAGAGTCACACACGCAATATGTGAAAAACCTCAAGGAAAGTCTGACAGAGAGTTACAAGATTGCTGTGGATCATAGCACTAAAGCTGCTCTTCATAACAAGAAGCTCTTTGACAAAAGAGTGAGAGACTCAAAGTTGGAGACTGGAGATCGTATCTTGGTGAAAAATGTTGGATTACGTGGGAAGCATAAACTCTCCAACAGATGGAGCCAGACCATCTACCAGGTGGTGAAACAAGTGAAAGATTTACCTGTATATGTAGTGTCTCCTTTGGAAGCAGATGGTCCACAGAGAGTGCTACATCGAGACCTGTTGTTACCTTGTGGATTTTTACCACAAACTAACAATGAACCAAAGCCAGTCAAGGACAAGAAGGTGCCACGTTGTTCTTCAGGTTCTAAGTCTGTTGAGGATGGAAATAATTTTGGACTTCAGGGTGAAGAGGATCCCTTGGCAGAAAACGATGATGGAACAGATGACTATTACTATCCTCCAGTTGTATTTGTGGATGAAAAACCTAAAAGAACTGAGGATGAAACAACCAACTATGATGTGCAGAACACTTCTGGAGTGGATTTGGGTTGTGCTAATACAACTTCTCTCACAAGGCAAGAGGATACGATGACTCGCATCATAGAATCCCCATCCAGATACACACCAGGAGTCAGTGTTGAAGAGTTGAGTGGAGATTATACAATGAATCCAGAAGCACCTCTGTTCCAACCACAAAGTTCTATGGAAGGTGACAGCAAGTCTACATCAAAATCTGAAATTGTGGCTGAGGCACCAGAGCTTTCAATATCTCAAGAAGAGAAAAGGGTGGACGAATTGGTTAGAGTTCAAACGCCAGATGACAACAGTCACAAAGAGGAGAGTGATCAAGCAGAGGACGTGGAGTTGAGACGATCAACAAGACAACGGAGTCAACCTAAAAGACTGACTTACCCATCACTGGGCAACCCTCTGGTTGTTGTTATGCAATCAATTTTTGAAGGATTAGATAAAGCTTTTACGACAGCCTTAAGTTCTGATTTTATACCTGCTATTTCACAGTATCAAACTAACCTAGTGGAGACTGTGTAATTGAACATGCAGGGACGCATGAGAGGTTTGGGGGGGAGGATGTAACCCCCATAAACTGTGTTGATTTGTCTGTATGTTTAATGTATTATCTTGTAGTTCTTAGAATGTCCTGTAGAGGGCCCTAGATCCAAATTTCTTCTCTGTGTTAAAAAAAGGGAAGAAGAAGAAGACGTACTTAACGTCTCAGCAGAATTAGAGAAGACAGAGAAATGACAGAGTCTGTAGATTAAGCACGTTCCAGCAGAAGTAGAGAAGTCACAACTCATAAGTGCTGCTGTTCTACGAGAGAAATCTGTTCATTTCAAACTGGATAATGTACATTTCGTTCCGGGATTTCTCCGGTGAGTCTGTTGCTTTATTTTCAGCTGTGTTCTTGGGCAGAATGCCAAACGTTGCTCCGTTTTTCTGAACAGAAAGAAAAAAAAACGACCGGAGTATATAGTGTCACTCTATAATTAACAGTTCTGTGAAATGAGGTTGTTTTATAGTGAAGTAATGTTAAGTAAGTTCTTTATTACTGAGTATTTTTTGTTGTTGTTTATTTTAAACGTTAATTTGTTTTTTTAATGAGAAGTGATTGAAAGATTTAGCTTAGCTGATTTCTGTGCACGCGCATGAACGGTTACCACTCTTCATGCAGGTTGGTTTTTTTAACGGCTGATATCTGAACGAGCCAGTGAAGTCCAGAAGTAGGAGGGTCCCGCCGCCATCTTTGTTACTCGGACTGAAGTCTGGAAAGAGGAGGGACTGCACTGCTGGAGCCGCTTGGACAACAGATAAGCTTATTGAACAAGGAAAAAAAAGAAAAGGGGGCCCCCAATCTTTCAAACTCACAGTGGCGGATCTACCATTCAGGCGAATGAGGCCGTTGCCTGGGGCCGCCAATCAGCAGGGGCCTCCATTCAGCAGGGGCCCCAGCCGTCACCTACATCCCTAACATTGCTCCTGCTTGTTAATGTACGTTTAACATAAAAATAATTATAGTTACGATGAAAACTATCTTTAAAAACGCAACAGAAAAAACGGTTGAGTTCTGTACCCCCCTACTAAAATGGACTATTCCGTCATGCGTCATGACGTCACCCACTAATCCAGGAAGTGCTGTATGCTTGCTTGCTGTTTTGAGTGAGAAGGAAGCGGGAGACAGGAGACAGAAAAAAGATGAAGCGAACGAGAAAATACGAAAGCGGAGCTGAAAAACGTAAAAAGCGTCAAAAAACAATAACGTATGTTTCTTCACTACCGAAAGTGACAACCTTTTTTAATGGGTCGAATTCTAAAACTTCATCAACTGCTAATGACGGTCACGAGCGGCAGCGGCCCATTTAAAAGTGTGGCGGAACCGGACATCAGGATCCAGGAGGAAGTTAATGGCGCCGAGGCAGTGACTCAAGATGAAGATAAAGACGAGGATTCACAGCAAGATGAGGTACGAGTTTTAGAAATTATTTTGTAGGTTGGGTAAAAGAAATCCTAACAGTAATCAGCTGAGACAACCACTATTTTCACGTTTTCTTTCTGTATCAAAATATTAAAAGATATTCGACCTAAATCTTCTGACTTAAATAGGAGAGAGGGGATTATATATTTTACCTACTTTAGCTCTCTGCCCTGCTTGCTTAGTATACAGTATTATTAAATTATTCGGACTTTACATTGAATAGAATAGATCTAAAATATTCCACAGTTATCTATAAAAAAAAATTCTCAACCATTTTACAAAATATTTGACTGTTAAAACTTCATCAGACTATCATTGTTTTGTTATTTGGTCCATAGTCCCTCCATTAAATACATTATAAAGCACAACTTATAGCTTTCAGAGTAATGCAAAAATGTGTTTTTTAATAATGACAGGTTTGCTTTGGACAGAAATGCCACTGTTAGTTTAAAACAACAGAATCAAAAGGCTAGGATTGCTAAATTAAAATGTTATCTAAAATGTAAAAATTGATATAAATGAAAAGTGACATTCCCTGATGCATGCTCAATAATCCAGGTGGAAAAATCTGTGACATTATTTGAGTCATTTAGTTTACAGTAAGTCTTACAGTCTGTGTAAGTTTTAAGGTTTAAAAAGAAGTCAAAACTTTCAGTCTTAATTATGGAAACTTGGATAAATGAGAGCCTTCACATGTGTTAAATGTAATAATGTCTTATTTTTTCTTTTATTTCCTCCAACACTAACATTTGTTGTTTTTTCAGATGCAGTCTTTAAACATGCATCATTAAAGACCAGAAACAAGACAGAAGACAACTTTCATAGAAGTCCAGCTGAATAATCAAGGTAATTCATGATCACTTAATGCTGTAAAAAGTGTCTCATGCCTGGACATCTTGCTGTTCATATCGAGCCAGTGTGTGAATTCATCTCAAAGTACCACATCTCAACTACACACACTCACTTTTTCACATTGATCTAACAACTGTTCCCTGTTACAGAATATGTAATATAACGTTAAAAGAATTAAAGTTGTGAAAATCTTATAATTTAGGAAAATATATTTCTACTGTATTGCTCACATCTACCCTCTCTATTTGTTTGTGTTTATTTAGTGTTGTTGAATTTTGGTGTAAGACTTGATTTAGAGCCTTTTATTGCAATAATAAAACATCCATCCATCCATTTTCTTCCTCTTATCCGGGGTCGGGTCGCGGGGGTAGCAGCCTAAGTAGGGAGGCCCAGACTTCCCTCTCCCCAGCCACTTGGAGCAGCTCCTCTGGGGGAATCCCAAGGCGTTCCCAGGCCAGCCGAGAAACATAGTCCCTCCAGCGTGTCCTGGGTCTTCCTCTGGGTCTCCTCCCGGTGGGACATGCCCGGAACACCTCACCAGGGAGGCGTCCAGGAGGCATCCTAACCAGATGCCCGAGCCACCTCAACTGGCTCCTCTCGATGTGGAGAAGCAGCGGCTCTACTCCGAGTCCCTCCCGGATGACTGAGCTTCTCACCCTATCTCTAAGGGAGAGTCCAGACACCCTGCGGAGAAAACTCATTTCAGCCGCTTGTATCCGAGATCTCGTTCTTTCGGTCACAACCCAAAGCTCATGACCATAGATGAGGGTGGGAACGTAGATCGATCGGTAAATTGAGAGCTTTGCCTTTCGACTCAGCTCCCTCTTCACCACGACAGACCGGTACAGCACCCGCTTCACTGCGGATGCTGCACCTATCCGCCTATCGATCTCACGCTCCAGTTTTCCCTCATTCGTGAACAAGACCCCGAGATAATAATAAAACATGTTTTGCAAAAAGACTTTAAAGGATAGTTGTACCTTATTAAAGTAGAGAAAAAAAAACCAGTTGTTTTTATTGTCTAGTTCCCAGTATTAGACTATGAACATGAAAATCTTTGACCTTCAGGGCAGGGCCTAATGGTACATTTAGGCTGACTTGGGGGAGGGCCCCTTTACAAAGGTTTGCCTGGGGCCCCAAAATGTCTAAGTCCGCCACTGCAAACTCACAAGCTATATGTTCATGAACATATTTTCTTTAACTGACAATCTTTGTGCACATTGACTGAACTGACTGAATTGTATATTGAAGGGCTAATTGGAATTTGTATTTTTTTTTTAAAGAGAAGTAGTTCTTTTAATGAACTTTTAACAAGAAACCTACCCTTATTGTTTTTTCTGTTTATTTTTTATTTGTTTAGGGTGGACAATTTAATTTCTTTAATTAATCTGTATTAAGGTAATAAGTTTCATTTAAATTATTTTTTTTGTGGGGAAAGAAAAATAAATTTGAGTTGTTAAAACTTACTTGCTTATTATCCTCCTGTGTGATCCTAGAACCAAAGTAACTTTACTGCTGAGGTTTATTACTAATTAAATTAAGTAGTGGTTACACATACGTGACTGATAATATTAAAAGTGTCTTGAAGAGAGGTGAAAGCTTGGCTGAGGGAGGATGAACAGCAATAGATGATGGTGTCATCTGGGTAATAATGGTGGGAGGCATTTGACGGATAACTGCAAAGATCGTTGATGTATAAGGAGAAAAGAATGGGACCCAAGACAGAACCCTGTGGCACCCCTTTCACAACATCTAAGAAAGTAGAGGAGGATCTGGCTACTTGAACAGACTGTGTTCTGTCAGTTAGGTAGTTGGTGAACCATGAGACTGCATTTGCTGATCGACCAGAGTGTTCCAGGATGTTTGTCAGTAGTCTGTGATCAACTGTATCAAATGCCTTGGACAGGTCTATAAATAGGGCAACACAGTATTGTTTGCAGTCCAGGGCATGTATGATGTCATTTAATACTTTGAGAACTGTAGTGACGATGCTGTGCTGTTTTCTGAATCCTGACTGGAATTGTAATAAAATATAGTTTGATTTTAGGAAATCAGTTAGCTGATCACAGACAAGTCTTTCGAACAGTTTGGCAAGAATGCATAATTTAGATATTGGTCTGTAGTTGTTGACATTTGTTGGTTCACCCCCTTTTAGCAGAGGGAGAACAAAAGCTGATTTCCAGATTTTGGGTATTGTATTTGTGTTGAGACTGTGATTGAAAATATATGAAAGAGGTTCAGCAATGAAATCTGCAGCTAGTTTTAGGAAAAGTGGTTCTATGTTGTCAGGTCCTGCTGCTTTGCGTGTGTCAAGAGTTTTTAGAGCGTTTAGACAGGGCCGGCCACGCCTCTTTGGGGCCCTAAGCAAAATTTGGATGGGGGCCCTATGTTTCTACTAATAATGTGAATTACTGCAATCAACGGTCAGATGGTTTTATCATTCTCCCACCTAATAAAACGTATTGCAACTCTGACAGTCCTTTTTAATGTATATACTTTATGTAATTTATTGCAGGGGTGTCAAACTTATTTTAATTTTGGACCACATCAAGTTCATGAATGTCCTCAGAAGGCCAGACATGGCAGAATGTATTGATAAAACTGCCTATGAATAAACTGGTAAAATCAAACTTTCTAAAAATAAAAATAAAAACTTTGCCCATCATGCCTTTTGGGGAAGGAAAAGGTATCCTTAATAGGCAGTGGTCCTCTCATCACCTGCTCAGTCCTGTTTACATCTGAGAGGAAAGATGGCCACTCAGCTGGGTCCATTGGCAGAGCTGATGATCCTTGGTGTGGCTCGGACTTTGATGTGGAAGCTTCTGAGAAAGAGACAAAAGAAAGATGATGATTAATAATAACATAAAAGGGCAGAAAATATTTGCGATGTACATAACTGTTAATCTGAAAATGGTCTGGAGCACAAAGAGGAATTATAGAAGATGTTCTGCAGTTAACTTCATGTCATGTGATTGAGCCGTTCACTTACATTTGTAATTTATCATTTACAACTGGTGTATTTCCTGATAGAATGAAGGTGGCTAAAGTGGTTCCATTTTTCAAAACCGGTGACAAAGGTGTGTTTAATAATTATAGACCGATATCCCTACTACCACAGTTCTCAAAAATCTTGGAGAAACTATTTAACATTCGATTAGACAAATTCATTGAAAAACACAACATTCTAACAGATACTCAGTATGGTTTAAGATCTGGTCATTCAACATCAATGGCACTTATGGATTTTGTTGAACAAGTAATTACTGCTGTTGACCAAAAAAAATATTGTGTAAGTGTTTTTGTTGATTTAAAAAAAGCCTTTGATACCGTTAATCATAGTATTCTCCTTAATAAATTACAAAAATATGGAATAAGAGGATTAGCCTTACAATGGCTATGCAGTTACTTAAAAAATAGGAAACAATATGTTCAGTTGGATGACGTAAAATCAAATCACTGTACTGTTACATGTGGTGTTCCACAGGGATCAATACTCGGTCCGAAACTTTTCCTTTTATATATTAACGATCTGGTTAAAGTGTCTGGGGTCATCAAATGTGTTTTGTTCGCAGACGACACAACTTTTTTTTGTTCTGGAGACACTATTGAACAAGTAATGGATTTATTAATGAAGGAGTTTGTAAAGATTCAAAACTGGTTTAGACTCAACAAATTATCATTAAATTTGGATAAAACATACTACATGATATTTAGCAATAGAAATAAATCAATAGACATTCCATTTTTTATCGATGATTCAGAAATACGCAGAGTTGATGAGGTAAAATTCTTGGGTGTTATTATTGATGATAATTTATCATGGAAACAACATGTAAATTTAGTTAAAACAAAAATATCTAAATCAATTGCAGTACTTTATAGGGTTCGATATCTACTAAATGATAAATCTTTGTATCTGTTATATAATTCATTGATTGTGCCACATTTGATTTATTGTGTAAGTGTATGGGGAAAAGCATGCAAAAGCAATACAATGCCTATTTTTATTATGCAAAAAAAGATTGTGAGAATTATAACCAGAAATCATTATTGTCACCCTTCTGGTGTATTATTTTCTCAAATGAAGCTACTGAAATTCTATGATTTGGTCGATTACAACATTTTGTTACTTATGTATAGAGCACATAATAATATACTACCATCAAATATTCAAAGGTTTTTTGTGAAAAGAACAAGCTGTTACAATCTTAAGGGTAAAGATGTGTTTGTTAAACCACAGTTCAGAACAAGTTTGAAGGGAAGAACTACAGTAATACAAGGCGTAACATTGTGGAATAATTTAATGCCAGTATTTAAAGAAGCTAAATCAATTTCTGTATTTAAGAAAATTGTCAAAGTTGAATTGTTAAACAAATATGACTGAATGTAACTGAGTAATCCATATATTGTTGGTTAAACGAGTTATTTGCTTATTTTGTTATTAGAGAGCAATTAGTTTGTATTAGATAGATAGGAGCAGATTTAATAAGATATTTTCTTCATCTGCTACCTTTTAATTTACACCTTATATATTTTTTATTCTTTTCATTTGCTTGTCATTTGTTGTATCACATTTTGTAAAATGAATAAACTTAAACAAAACAAAACAAAATAAAACTTACCAGGTAGATAATCTGCAGTTGCAGACACAGATGAGACAGTGGGCACAGAAGATAGGGTTGCTAGACTTCTCTGCAGAGGACGGAGATGGCAAGATGAAAACAAAAAAATTTGTTATGTTAAGCTCGATGCAGAGCTCAGCGTCCTCCTTCAGACGCCACACACGGCGCATTCTGTGCGCGCCTGTTCACCGGGCAGACGCCACACACGGCGCATTCTGTGCGCGCCTGTTCACCGGGCAGAGCTCTGCTTTCTTCTCTCGTTCTCTGTGAGCAGCTGCACGCGGAGGGGGACTGAACTGAGGTCGCTGATTGGTCAGACACCGCGCATCGCGTGCGCGCTCGTAAAATTGGAGCTTGGCGCGTTCGCGTGAACGTTCAAAGGGCTTGTGCAGCGGCGCACGCACGGCGCTCACACAGCGGGGCACCGCGCTCGCTCGAGCGCGGAGCTCTGCCCCAGCCTTTAGATGTCATCACATTTACAATTATGTTGCTTACTTTTTAAATAAAAAGTTCAACTATTCTTATACCAGTGTGTTTTTGCTTATAATAAAAAGGAATCTGCCAGTACACCAACTTAACTTAATTTTTTTTTTTTTTTATGTAAATAATTTGGGTGTCTAAGTGTCTGATTTTAGAAATAATATCAGAATTATATCTCAAGATGGTTAAACAATTATATGAAAGAGGTTTTGCTTACCAGGTAGTTCAGCAGTAGTTGCAGACACAGACGAGACTGCGGTCACAGAAGATGCTAGACTTAGCTCTGCAGAGGATGGAGATGGACCTAAGATGAAAATAACAAAAAATGTAGTTATGTTGGATGTCACATCATACTTATAATTATGTTGTTCACTTTTTTATGAAAAAGTATAAAAAATACTTTCATACTTTGCTTTTTTTGCTTGTAGTAATAAAACAAATCAGTCAGTAAAACTGAAATTTTCTTCAGACATGTTTAAACAGTATTTGTTCCTCCAAAAAGTCTTCTATTTTCTGCTTACGTTGTAAATTAAATTTTTATGAGTTAGTTTAGGAGTTATAAAAAGGATGTTATGCAGTTAACTTACCAGGTAGATCAGAAGTGATTGTAGTGGCCACAGAGGATGGGGATACTTAGCTCTAAAGAGAACGAAGATGGACCTAAGATGAAATACATACATATGCACACACATTCCTTGCATACTTTCATTACAGACTCTAGAGTGTAATTACGAATAAAAATTAATTGTATGCTGCATGGTGAGTCTTTCTCTTATCTGATGCACTGCCCACAGCTGAGCCTGGTAATGTGGACATGCACAGAGATGTTTCTGTGTTGCCTTTATCCTGCCGTTTTTTCTCTTCTTCTTCTTTTTTCCTCTTCCTCTTTCAGCCCCTGAAGGATATACCCTTTTTTGCGACATTATCTAGAGTTAGTTATGTGTCAGGTGCTTAATTAGCTTGGATGCGGACTTCACATTGCGGCAAGGAGTTCTGAGAAACCTGTGAAACGTGAGCTACCAGGGCCCCACTAAGGGGGTTTCCCAACTACCAGTCATTTCTTTTTTCTTTCTTTCTAGAGCGATTTCTACATATTCAAATATAGAAATACACACAAATATATGATATATATTGCTCTGTATAAAAATAATTGTGTGCAAAAAAATTACACAAAGAGAAATATTGTTGACCAACCATGGATGACAAAAGGGTTGCGAAATGCTTGTAAAAAAAAAAGAACTATTTGTATTCATGTTTCTTGAAATTGCGAAGTCAGAACGCTGAAGAAAAATATAAAAAGTATAAAAATAAATTAGTAGGGATTATAAGGAAACATAAGAAAGAATATTATAGTGAATTATTAGATAAAAGCAATGGTGATATGAAAGCAACATGGCGAGTAATGAACAGTGTTCTGAAGAATCATAAAGTAAAAACGGGTATTTCACAATATTTTGTAAAGGACAACGATGAAATTCATGATGAAAATTAAATTGTAAATGGATTTAATCAATATTTTGTGAATGTTGGATCAAGCCTTGCAGGTAAAATACCAAAAGTAGATAATAATGTGAGCCATTCAATTGTAAGTTGTGCAAACAGTATTTTTCTAAATGGAACTGACAAAGAGGAAATAATGAATGTAGTAAAAAATCTTGCAGACAAGAGATCAAAAGACTGGGTGGATATGGATATGATGTTTGTAAAGGACATAATGAGTCATGTTATTGAGCCGTTTACATACATATGTACTTGTAATTTATCATTTTCAACAGGTGTAAGGATGGCTCCTTCCTGTTGGTCTTGTCTTCGTGTTTATGGCTCCTTACTGTTGTTCTTGTCTTCGTGTTTATTCTTGTTTAGTCTTCATGTTTATTTTAGGTCCCCGTCTAGTTCAGTCTGCATGTTTCCCTTAGGTCCCCTTCTGGTTTAGTCTTCATGGTTAAGTCCCCGTCTAGTTTAGGCTGCATGTCTCAGTTTAGTTCAGTCAGTCTTCATATTTAGTTCACATGTTTGTTTTATTATTAGTTCAACCTTCTGGTGTAGTCTACATGTGTTTAGGTCCCCTTTTAATGTAGTCCACATGTTTGTTTATTATTAGTTCAACCTAGAGTTCTGTCACCCTTGTTTCCCCCATGTTCAGAGTCAGCCTTGTTCTGTTAAATTATTCCCAGGTGCGTGTCGTTACTTCCTGTCTTGTCTGTGTGTATATATACTCTGTCTGCAGTCAGTTATGTTGTCGGGTCATTCGTCCATTTCCCCTGGTGTGTCGTGTATCTGCTGCGCTTCAGCTCCCTGGTCTGTGAGTACGTCTCTATAGTTTTGAGTTCCAGGAATCCAGCCACAGTTTGAGCTTTAAGCCACAGTTCTAGTTTAGACCAGAGTTTATGTTTCATGTTTTACTGCCACGTCAGTATTTTGATTTGTCTAATTAAAGTTTGTTCTGATTCTTACTCGTGCCTCTGAGAGTTTGCTGTCTGCAACATTGGGCTCATTTCCTCCCACACCCCGCTGATCGTGACACATTCAGAACCTTCAGAGAAGCAGTTGTTGTGCTGTGTTTTTTCCTGAAACCAGATTGATGGAGAGGTAAGATGTTAAATGAGTCCAGATAATTTTTGATCTGGGAGTTTATCAGTTTTTCTTGAACCTTGGCTAAGATGCAGAGTTTAGAGATCGGTCGATAATTGTTCAGTGAGGTGGGGTCACCTCCCTTCAGCAAAGGAAGAACAAATGCTGTTTTCCAAGCATCCGGAATGGTGTTTTGGCTTATGGACAGATTAAAGATGTGGGTCACAGGGACTGTGATGATATGAGCAGCCAGCCTTAAGAAATAAGGTGGAAGTTCATCTGGACCTGCAGATTTTTTTGGATCAAGATCATTTAACAGTTTATTTACCTCACTGACTGAGAACGGAGAAAAAGAGAAGGTGTGATTAACAGATGGTTGACTTGTAGAAGGGATTTGATTTGTAGAAGTTTGATTATTAGATAAAGTGGCTGATTTTCCGTTTGTAACTGTGTCAAATAATGAACTAGAAGCAACAAAATGTTTATTGAAACAGTTCAGGATCTCGTGCTTATTTGACACAGGAACAGAGTCAACAAGAAATTGTGATGGGAGGTCAGATGATTGGGGGGTGCCTGAGAGAGATTTAATGGTTTTCCAGAATTTTTTTGGATCATTTAGATTTTTGGAGGTCTGAGATAAGAAGTAGTTACGTTTTGCGGCTTTGATGGCAGTTGTGCATTTATTCCTTAGCTGCCGAAATTTCAACCAATCAGTGTCTGAGTGTGATTTTCTTGCTGCGGCCCAAAGATGATCTCTCCAGTGTAGGAGATCAGCTAGTTCAGGAGTAAACCAGGGGCTGTCACGGCCCTTTATCCTGAACTGCCGGAAAGGTGCGTGTTTGTTTACAAAGAGAATGAAACTATTATGAAAATAGTTCCAAGCAGTGTTCACGTCATTGATTTGTAGGATATGTTGCCAATCAAAGTGGGATAGATCCCAAAGGAATGACTGTTCACAGAAACGTTTCAAATCCCTTTTTTGAATTATTCTGGGCTTAGCAGGTGACCCATGTACTATAACATACAATACTGTACCATACCATACCACTTTTTTTTTTATAAAGCACTTAAAACAGCAGCAAGACCAACCAAAGTGCTGTGCAGTGCATGCTGTCAGCTGGATGATGCAAACAAACAGTTTTAGAGTTATCATTTTCCTAACTGTATTTAACATATATGAGAGTCTTTATTGTCATTTGCACCACATGTGGTACATGTGATGAAATGAGATTATGTACACAGGGTCCCAGTTACATCCAACAACATGCAAGAGAAAAACAGTAATAACACTTAGGATTAACTAAGAAAAACATCAGCTAGTAATACACTAAGCCCTAATGTAGTAGAAAAACATCATTATAAACAGCAGCACGAACACGAGTCTGTATGAGCAGATGGTCACAGATGAACACAGCAACAAGAAAACAGATCAGCATCAGCATGATGTGATATTTTGCAGTGTTTATTCATATTGATTATTTATTCATGAGTCTAACAGCCTCAGGGTAGAAGCTGTTCCTCAGTCTAGTGGTTCTACATTTAATGCTCCTCAACCTCCGTCCTGAGGGGAGTGGAGCAAAGAGTGAGTGTGCTAGGTGAGTGGGGTCTTTCATGATGCAAGTGGCTCTTTTCCTGCATCTGGAGGTGTAAATGTCTGTGATGGTGGGGAGACTGACTCCAACAGACTTCTGTGCAGCCTTCACCACTCTCTGCAGAGCTTTTCTTTCTGCAGCTGTGCAACCTCCATGCCACACGTTGATACTGGAGCACAGGATGCTCTCCACTGCACACCTGTAGAAGGAGGTGAGGACTGGGCTGCTCAGACCAGCTCGTCTCAGCCGTCTGAGGAAGTATAGTCTCTGATGACCTTTCTTGATCAGGCTTGATCCAACAACTTTCAAATGAGTTTTATGCTCAATGTGATGCTTGAAATTGTCCAATTTCCATTCAGTCCACATTTTTCCCTCCAAAAACTCACTTGCTACTTTGGCTTCACTGCATGTTTTGCAAAGCAGACCTTTCTTACTGAAAAAAGAAAATATCTCTCCCAGTGTCACCACTTGTTCTTCTGTTTTTAGATACTCTGACAGCCATTCCATCTTAAAAGAACTGCATTTGTTTTTTACTTTAACTAGGTGATTGAATATATTACCGTGTTTGTTTCACCATTATAAAGGTTTAGAATTTGCTTCTCTTAACTCTGCTTCACTGATGTTAGCTTACTTGCATGGCACCACAGAACGTATGGGTAGCACACATACACAAGTTGCGTCTTGGACCAAACGGTTTTAGAAAATTTTGAGTCTGAAAAGTCACCCAAAATATCCTCTTAGCAGCTTAAATAGAGAGACCACAGAGAAGGAAAACATGGGCTTCTGATGCTCTGTTTTTTCTGCTGGAGCCAGACTCACCATCTTTGGATATGTTGTGGTATCCCTGTGGGACGTGTACACATTGGTCCCTGTCCAATATGACCCCGTATTGGGGGGTGAAACGAAGGGGCTTTTACGCTTGCTTTTTCCAGCATACAATTACCCGCATGATAATGATGATGTGGAGCTTCTGGCTGACTCCTAATTATCACTGCCTTGCTATTCTGGAGTGTTACTCCTAACAAAACCCGCTGTGGGCCTGTTTACCTCTGTTCACCTTGGTTAACTAATCAAACTCGAGAACTCAGGCGCTCTTGTCTGAAAACAGAATGCCTGTGGAAGAGGACTGGTTTGGTTGCCCACCGGGAATATTTTAAAGAGGTCCTTGAAGCTTATAACAAGGCAGTTAGTGATTCATTCAACCTTTATTTATACAGGTTAGTCTCGTTGAGCCACGTGGACTCATTTGCAAGAGAGACCTGATTTCTAACAAAGAGTGAAGAGAAATAAAGAAGTTAACAACAAGTCAACAGAAAAAACAGAACAACACTATGCAAAAAAAGAAAATCAACAGTCTACATACATACAATATCAACAATGTGACATAGTAATGTGATGCCAGGTCATCTTATTTTAGCAATATCCTTCACCAGAACAAAAACAATCCTAAAGTGTTATTTAATATTATCAGCAGCATTGTATCTCCTCCAGCGCACCATGCTTCATTAACCTCAAACAATGACTGTAACATGTTCCTCAGTTTTTTTCATAAAGAAGTTGATGGACCTGAAATCCAATATATCTCGTAGCTTTGCTACCTTTCATGAAGAGCCTCAGTGTTCTGTCATTTTCTTCTTTTGTTCCATCCATCCATCCATTTTCGTCCGCTTATCCGGGGTCGGGTCGCGGGGGTAGCAGCCTAAGTAGGGAGGCCCAGACTTCCCTCTCCCCAGCCACTTGAAGCAGCTCCTTTGGGGGAATCCCAAGGCGTTCCCAGGCCAGTCGAGAAACATAGTCCCTCCAGCGTGTCCTGGGTCTTCCTCTGTGTCTTCTCCCGGTGGGACATGCCCGGAACACCTCACCAGGGAGACGTCCAGGAGGCATCCTAACCAGATGCCCGAGCCACCTCAACTGGTTCCTCTCGATGTGGAGAAGCAACGGCTCTACTCCGAATCCCTCCCGGATGACTGAGCTTCTCACCCTATCTCTAAGGGAGAATCCAGACACCCTGCGGAGAAAACTCATTTCAGCCGCTTGTATCCGAGATCTCATTCTTTCGGTCACAACCCTAAGCTCATGGCCATAGATGAGGGTGGGAACGTAGATTGATCGGTAAATTTAGAGCTTTGCCTTTCGACTCAGCTCTCTCTTCACCACGACAGACCGGTACAGCGCCCGCTTCG